>JANHFM010003281.1:80566-91408 GCA_032468115.1 Grayia smithii
GTGCCCGTACTTACTTTTTTCCTCTGTTTTTCTCTGTTTTTCTGCTCTGCGCATGTGCAGAGCGCTTGTTCTGAGTTTTTTTTCAGGTAGATTAGTTACTGCGCATACGCGGACCGCGCATTTGGTACGCGTGCATGCAAATGAAGCGAGCACACGCAGCGAATGCGCAAAGCGCGTGCATGAGGAGAACCGGTAGTAAAGGTAAGTAGAACCCAGCCCTGGGAGAAACTCTTAGGGAGAAGCAGTAGTCCTTGAATTACAACTCTTCATTTAGCGACCGTTTGACGTTGTAAAGGAACTTGCAACGTACGGCCATCCCAGCATTTCCACAGTCCCATCAACAAAATTTGGGCCCTTGGCAATCGGCCTGTAGGGTTTGTGCTTCAGTTACAGCAGTTCGTTTAGTGACCGTTCGAAGTTGCGACAACACCGAAAAAAGTGAGTTGTGAGCATTTTTCCACACTTCACAACTGTGGCAGGAAAGGTCGTAAGATGGAACAAAACTCACTTAACAGCTGTCTCGCTTAGGAACATAAATTTTGGGTTCAATTGTGGTCATAAGTCGAAGACTAGTTGTACAACCACGGGGGGCTTTAGAGTCCTTGGTACTCTGAGCTGGGAAACAAAACAAAACAAAACAAAAAAATGCATAAGATTGCTAAACCTAGCTCTCTCTCTTGTAGTTCTTGGCTGCCGACCTTGTACAAAACAACTCGGTAGAAAAAGTTGAAAGCTCCTCCCAGCTTAACTAAAGGCAAGCTAAAAAAAATGGCCCAAATGCTTGGATTCTAATCCTTAGCTTTTCTTTTTCCTTTTTTTTTTTTTAACAGTTAAGGATCTCTGGTCCTTGTGCTGGCAAAAACACATGTGCATTGGAAAACATTTGTGATGGCCGGTTTTAAGTTCTTTCCTCCGGATTGTTTCAAAGTAGAGGGCTTTAGCTAAATTTGTTTAGCTGTAGCCGATACTGTACAAATTTTAAATGTTTTAAAACTGAAATATTTCTTGTTTGTGCTTTCTTTTAAGCTGTTACATGCTGGAAATTTGGTAACAGGTTTATACAATGTTTAGAGACCTCCCAACTTTAATAAGTTTGTAAATTAACAAACTAATCTCTTTATTCATTGTAAAATATTCCATTTCAGTAAGTGAGGTCAGATATTAATTGGTGAGCCTGAAAAGTAAAACACTGCAGAAGTGTTCGTTATTTAGATTTATGTTTGTTTATGGTGTATTATGCAATTATGTAGTTACTTTTAAGTTTATAAAAACACAAATTAGATACTTTCCTTTTTTAACTACTATTTCTCAGCTTATTTTGGCTTTATCTAGAAACCTTCACCCCCATCTTGCTTCCTATTCCTAGAACTATATTTTGGGATTAAAAATGTTTCAATTTCACCCAAATTAGAACCAGGAAGATAGCCTGGGAGAATCTAATGGATCCAAGCACAAACTTAATATCAAAGCTGGTGCCCAGAGTTTACAGACATATTAGACTCCAGGCTTTTATGAAGAGTTCTGTTCTCAGATGGTGCATGCTCCAGAACAGTGTAGGGATAAAGAGAGCAGGACACAGACCATCAGAACAAAGCAAAACAGATTGGCTCCAGGTTGGCAAAAGAATGAGGCAAGTCTGTATACTTTCCCCTTATTTATTCAATCTATATGACGAATATACATTAATAAGGGAAGCTGATTGGAAATAGACGAGTATGGTTTTAAAATTGAAGGAAGAAACATCAAAGATCTATGCTATGATGATGACCCTACTTTGAAAGCTGAAAATGCAAAGGATCTGAAAGCTGTGGAAATAAAAGTGGAGGAGCACAGTGAAAAAATCAGACTAAAATATAAAGAAGACCAAACTAAATGACAATAGATACGATACCCTTAGAATTGACAAAGAAGATATTGAAGGGCTGGTAGATAGCTTCAACCATTTAGGATCAGCCATCAACAGTAAAGGAACCTGCAGTCAAGAAAAAACCACAGACTCATACTTGTTAGAGCAGCTGTGAAAGCATTGAAAAAGATATTCAGATGTTATGAATATCCTATACCTATAAAAATCAGAATTGTGGAAGCCGTGATATTCCCTGGAAGCAAAAGTTGGACTTTGAAGAAGCAGGAGAGGAAGAGTAATGACATTTTTGAACTTTAGTGTTGGAGAAGACTCTTGAGAATACAAGAAAGCAAACAAATGGACCATTGAACAATTTCAGAATTCTCACTCAAGCCACAAATGAACAGATTCATTAATTAATCTATTTTGGATACATTATGCAAAGACTTTACTCTCTTGAAAAGGGTGTAATACTGGCAAAGCTCGAAGGAAGGAGAAGAGAATTGCCAGCAATAAGGTGAATGGACTCACCCTTATAAGGGTGATGTGGGCACCATTGGAAGACCTGAAGGATCAGGTTTGGTACAGATAATCATGGAGAAAATCTGTGATTGCTAATAAGCAAGGATAGTCCTTAATTTATAGCCTATCATTTAGTGACTGTTCAAAGTTACAGTGGCACTGAAAGAAGTAACTTATGACCATTTTTCACACTTACGACTGTTGCAGCATTCCCATGATCACGTGATCAAAATTTGGATACTTCACAAGTGGCACATAAGGAAGTACCGTACAAGCAAATCATATTAATCTAAGTTCTGTATGAAGGGCTGGCTCAAGAGACACAGTGCGTGAAGTATACAGGTAGTCTTCCATTTATGACCACAGTTCAGTGGTGGGTTGCTCCCGGTTCGGCCCGGTTCGGGCAATCCAGTAGTGGTGACGGTGTGACGTCACTGAACCGGTTCTCCACAGCCAGGAGCTGGGCCCACCCGCGTGCCCGTACTTATGGTTTTCTGCTTTGCGCATGCGCAGAGTGCTTGTTTTGAGTTTTTTTCAAGTAGAGTAGTAAATGCGCGGAGTGCGCATTTGGCGTGCGAGCACACGCACCCCGATCTCGCGCAAAGCGCATGCATGAAGAGAACTGGTAGTAAAGGTAAGTAGAACCCACCCCTGCCACAGCTGGGACTGAAGTCACCACGCAACCAGGATTAATTTTACAACTGTTTTTTACTGCAACCACTAAGTGAATCATATGGTTGTTAAGTGAATCGCGAGGTTGTTAAGCAAATCTGGCTTCCCCCATTGACTTTGCTTTGTCAGAAGCCAGTTGAGAAGGTTGAAAATGAAAATCGTGACCAGGGAGACTGCAGCCATCGTAAATACATGCCAGTTGCCAAGTGCTCAAATTTGATAATGTGACTGTGGGGATGCTGCAATGGTCATAACGATTAAGGAACAGTTGTAAGTCACATCTTTTTAGCTGGCATAACTTTGAAGCCTCATTTTGAAAGTAAAACCGCTTAGGAAGGGCAGGGCAGGCTGTGTGATATCTACAACTTCTCAATGCTGCTTCCCCTAGTGTTGACATTTAATATGACTGCCTCTGGTTGCCAGACTGGTGCCGCAATGGTCCAGAATTTCATTAGAACTAGACTACTGCATAAAATTAGAGTAATATTTACTTGTGATCTCCTAATGCTGTCAGGAGCGCTAATTTTAGGGGAAAGGAGGAGGGAGCTCAGTGTAGGTGACAGAGTTGGGACCTAACAATTGTACAAGTAGTCCTCAATTTACAACATTTTGTTTAGTGACTGTTCAAAGTTACATTGAAAAAAGTGACGTATGACTGTTTTTCACACGACCGTTGTGGCATCCCCATGGTCACGTGATCAAAGTTCCACACCCTTGACATCTGATTCATATTTATGGCTGTTGCAGTGTCCCTGGCTCATGTGATCCCCCTTTGCAAGCTTCCGACAAAAAGATCAGCGGGGAAGCCAGATTCACTTAATAATCGCGTTACTAACTTAACAGTCGTAGTGATTCACTTAACAACTGTGGCAAGAAGGATCATAAGATGAGGCAAAACTCACTTAACAAATGACTCACTTTACAGCAGAAATTTGGGGCTCAATTGTGGTTGTAGGTCAAGGACCACCTGTATTGCCATTGTGGCAGTTGCCCATTGATGCCATTTGCCAGCTCTGAAGGCATGACTTTTCTAGGATCCCATCTGGTCTTGAAAGATCCCTCTAGAAAGGTTCTGGATTGTTTGGAAATCAACTAGAGAAACTCTAATGCAGAATGAGAAGCTTTGTTGTGGACATAGATATCATGAAAGGGGAACGTGCGTGTTGATATTACAATTGCAGGGCTCTGTGCTTGTGAAACAATTGCACAAAAGATAACATTTTAGACCAATTCTCTTTGGTAAGGAACCTTACCCTTACCCTTGTACATACTAGACGCTTGTTTGGGATTAGGATGAAGCTTGTGCAACTTCGTCTGGGAGAGACCAGGCAAGTTTCACGAAGAGACTTAATAGGAAGGTCTATGGAATCACAGTGTCAAAAGAGTTAAATGCCAGATCAAGTGCCAAGGAGAGGTGAGCAAGCAGAGGATTAACCACCCACACAGCCCATAAATTGCAAGGGGTGGAGCTGAAATGCAGCTTTAGAAGAAGAAGGAAAAAAGCAACTTTTCTCTCTAGGAGGACTTAAGGCTAATAGCATGTAGATGAATTATGGACTCAACTAGGAACAGCCTGTAGCTACATCTATTCTAGACTAGCATTTCCCATCCTGTTTTAATGTTGCTCTTTTCTCTAAGCTGGGGTGGGAGACGTGTGTGTATCAGCTAAGCATAGGATTCTCAGTGCAAGGCAACCACGTATCATGGACTACTCTAGTGTGAATTCATTCATTAAGCCACAGTTTCTCAGCCTCATATTGAGACTTACTGTCTCAATCCACATGTAAACATCCACATGTACCCCACCCACCCCCAAGCAGCTGAATAGAGCACAGCTGCTCCATGAAAGGATGTTTGTGTTATCTAGGAATAATTTCAATGGCAGAGTTGGAAGGAGACAAGGGACAGCCACAGCACAGGTTTGAAATCGGGCTGTGCAAGTAGCAGGCGAGCTAGAATATAGAACACACAACATAGAACCATACAATTGGAAAGGACCTCGAAGGTCTTGTAGTCCAGGGGTCCCCAACTCCCGGGCCATGACCCAATACCAGACCACTGCTTGTTTGGAATTGGGCTGTGTAAGTGGTGGAAGAGCACGTGCGCCCGCTACTCACACAGAATAATCCCTTCACCACCACCCCACTGCCATTACTGCCCACCTGTCCCTAAAGCTGGAACAGTTGGAGGCCCCTGTTCTAGTCCAACCTTCTGCTCCAGCAGGAGTTCAGATTTATCTACTTCTATCTTTGCACTCCCAACTGTTCTCTGTTTGTCATTTCTATTATGTTAGACCAGGAGAGTCAAACTGGAGGACCACAGGCTGTATCCGGCCCATGAGGTGCTTAGATCTGGCCCGCAGGTCCCCCAGGAAACAGCGAAGGACCAACCTGCGATGCCTCTGCCAGTGAAAACAGAGCTCCGGAGGGCTGTGTGCAGCCCTTCCAAGCTCTGTTTTCACTGACGGGGTTGCAGGAAGACATTACAGCCAAAATGGAACTCGGGAGCCCATTTTTGCTGGCAGAGCGCTCGGGCTGCCACGAGTGATGTCGAGCCCACCCTGACCACACATGCACTGAGGTCAAACACAACCCTGATGTGGCCCTCAATGCAATCGAGTTTGATACCCCTGTGTTAGACCAAAACTCTCTTCGCCATCCCTCTGAAATACTCATGCATTTTTGCTTAATTTAAATAAAGGTACAATTAGAATTGCAAGAATTAAACGGAATTTCCCTCAGTATCCCTCATGCTAAGTTCATTTATATCAGAGCAAGCACCATTTTAGGGCAGAACAGATTATATATTTTAAAAGCAAAATAATAATTGCATAGATGCCTAGCCCTAACCCCTCACTTAAAAATTCTTTATAAAGGAAGAAAATAAAATCGAGTGAAAACCAACTTCAGCCTATGTGACTCAAGGCATCCAATAGTTGGGTGATCTTTTAGGGTTAAATCATAACTCTGGATTTCTGGATTCAGCTGGAGCTGTGCAAATATCTATTGGTCTAGTGATGTCATTCACAACTTGTAAAAATTTCTGGAATCTGTTAGAAGCACAGAAGACAGAACAGGATAAAGCATCATAACAAGTAGAAATACCAAGCCTGAGGCCAGTATAAAAAGTGTTGCCAGAGGAATAAGTTCCAAATTTACAATACCTTGCTTTACAAGAAGCTGTTGAATTTCTTTCTTCAAAGTCTACTCTTTCTTTTTCAAACTGGATGTTGTACTATACAAACTCATTGTGGCTGTTTCAACACAACGCAATGCAATATATGCAGTCTTGTGCAAGGAATGGGCTCCTGGCAGTGGTGAAATCCAATTTTTTTTACTACAGGTTCTATGGGCATGGCTTGGTAGGTGTGGTATGGCTTGGTGGGCGTGGCAGGGGAAGGATACTGCAAAATCTCCATTCCGACCCAACTCGGGCGAGCCAGAGGTGGTATTTGCCAGTTCTCTGAACTACTCAAAATTTCCACTACCTTTTCTCCAGAACTGTCAGAACCTGCTGGATTTCACCCCTGGCTCCTGGTGTATGTAGAAGAGACCCGCATTGAAAGTTTATCTTGCATCCAATATTTAAACTTGGGTTTGATTCTCATGAAATCCTCATTAAGTTTCTTGCGTATTTCCCACATCCACCCATCCCACCCGCAAATAGAATGAATTTCTGATGGTCTTCTATTTTGTATGGATTATGTAGATTTGACCACCTTTAACACAAAGAATATTATTAGGGCATAGCTCAATACTTCTGATCTATTTCTAAAGTGAGGCACAGTTAAACATTATTAAGAAGAAAGCAACAGCTCTTCGTGCATTCCTTTTTCCAGATCACTCAGGGATACTAAGGATTCAGGTGGAATAATTTATGTGGGCCCACGACTGAATACATTCCATTTGCCTAGATCTTGGTTGGTGACTTCAGGTTCTCATTGTTTTCTCGAACCTGGTATGTTCTGCTGTACAATCTACCTTTTAGCTCTGTTGGACTTTGCTCTCTACCGGCTATGGCAGAAAGATGGAAAATGGAAATTGCAGTCAAAGTATCTGGACGGCACAAAGAGTTAGGCAAAACTGGCCTAGCACTTCTAAGCTACTATTGGCTCAGGTTCCTTATGCCTTTTATCCAATTTAACTTTTTTTATTAGTTTAATCCGGATCCGCTTCAAGGTGCTGGTACTCACCTATAAAGACCTACATGGCATCGGCCCAGGATACTTGCAGAACCACCTTCTGCCTTCCTCCCAACGCCCCGTGCACTCAGGGCTGCCCTCCTCAGGATGCCATTGGCCAGACAATGTCGGCTGGTGGCTCCCAGGGTGAGGGTGTTCTCTATGGGCACACCGACCCTCTGGAATGGATTACCCACTGAGCTCCGGACGGCCCCTGACCTCTGATCCTTCTGCCATGACCTGAAGATGTGGCTGTTCCAGCAGATCAGCTGACTGACAGGGGTATTTAATTTTACTTATTTTTAATATTAATTTTAAATTGTTAATTTTAATTCCGAATTTTAATTTAAATTGTTTATTGTTCGTTTTTGATGTTGTGAACCACCCCGAGTCCTTCGGGAGAAGGGTGGCATATAAATTGAACTAATAAATAATAAAATAAATAAATAAAATACAAAGAAAAAAAACATGGAAAAGTAAGAAGAAAGAAAGGGGAAAAGAAGGGGTATAGTGTAACAGGAGAAAATAAAAAAGAAAAAGGCACCAACTTCTGACTCTCTTTAGCACAGGCAAAAGTAACAACTTTACAACCACAACTTTTTGCTTTTACACAACACTATGTACAAGCCATTTCTATAACAATAAGCCTGTCTGGTTTACAAAAACAGAATCAAAGTTTCATACATTTTTTTTCCTCACTGCAAACACAAAATCTGGATGCAATTTCAAACTAGAGACAAAATTAAATATAATCTCTTATTTGGATAAAAAGAATCATTTTAACCATCTCAGCTTCTTGATGTGAGGAATAATATTCATTCTCTCAAATCTAGTCCATAATATTTTACCAACTTTAGAATATTATTCAGCATTACTTAAAGAACCAGCAGACCTGCATATACATAATACTCATTTTGCTTTCTGAGGTTTTTGCGGGTGTTTGTATGTAGGTCCTTGATCATTCAGGTTTTCTCCCGCGTAAAATTGGAAGTATCTGGGCAACGTTTCAACAAAATCTCATCCGTCATCATCAGGCTGGTGTCTTCAGCTTCGCTCTTCTAGAGTGAAGCTGAAGACATCAGCCTGAAGATGACGGATGAGATTTCGTCAAAACAATGCCCAGATACTTCCAATTTTACGCAGGAGAAAACCCGAATGACCAAAGACCTAAATACTCATTTTATACATACAAAACTGGTAACTTAAAGCTTTCTATCAGTACATCAAATTGTTTAAAAATCCATCCTAATTAATTTAAACATTATATTTAAATCATTCCCTCCAGCTTATCTTCATACAATAGAGTCTTTTTTCTTCTCGGGAGAGTCTATCAAGTCTGAAGAAGTTCTCAGCTTTATATCCATTAAAAAAAAAGTCCCAAAGTTGTTTTGTTAAACATTGTAAATTGGTTCCTTATGCCTTTTAGAGATTAGGAACACACAACCAAGGATCGCTAAGACGCCAGCTTTAAACAACTTTGACATCCTCTTCCATTTCTCTAGCTTGCGAACGCTTGATTTTTGTATTGTCTGTTTTCCAAGTCTGGTGCCAGATTTGCATGATGTACTCATATCAAACAAGGATCAAATTGATAGGCAAATTTATCTAAATTTAGTTACCCAATTTAAGTAATCTTTTTGGGACTCTGGACTTGTGCAGGGAACAGAAAGGGGCTTGTCGTCTGTCGGAAACTTTCACTTCTCTATTCCCTAATAAAAACAAATTGGACACACAAATGTTATTTTCACAAATAAAGCTAGGAAAAATCAACCCATGGGGCCCCAGATGTATTAACTTTTTATTTTATTCAAAACCAAACGTTGGATTGGTTGGAGCTGAGTTACAGACTAGCACGTGATAAGGCATCACATCGGGCAAAAAATTCCTCCTCCAAACATTTTGTAAAATTTTAATAAAGGGAGAGAGGGGCTTTTGAGTCTGAGTTACGAGATGGGTATAAAAAAAATGAATAAGTGCCATTCTTTTATATGATGGTTCTCTCTCCAGCAGTCTGCAGTCTTTTTTTCCTGTCTTTCCACATCAATCCCAGGGGGAGACATCATGAGGGGAATTTCTGAGATCAGGAACAGATGTGCAATTGAAGGGAGAGAAACAGGACTCTCCGCTACCTTTACAACGCTAAAATCTGCTCAAAATTACCACCAAGAAAAATGAAGATCATTTAAAGCTCTTTGAGAAGGAGGTGGAAAAAAATAGCCCTTGCCCCAGAAAGTAAAGAAGGAATTGCAAACTGAAAAGGACAGCTTTTGGTACAAGATTAGCTCCTGTAGAGCAAGCAGAAACACCCGTACCTCAATTTCATTCAAAGGATACAAATTTTCCCTTCGTCTTGTGGTGCTTAATTAAAGGGTGACCAAATGGTGGGAATGATCAGCCATTCGTTTGTTTTTATAGTGCGACTCAAACCCAAAATTGTTGCTGTTACGGAAGATAAATGCCAAATGTGCATAATGGAGACATGAGAAAGAGGCAGACCAGGGTTCCTTAGCTATATAAGTTGACCCTGACCTCTGAAATGACAAGTCATGATTTGCAATCGGTTGCAAAGCAGAATCAGGAAGTGCCCTTTGTGCCTGGTGTAGTTCAACCTGATATCTTGATATGTAAACCATAGTTAAAAGCATGGCCAATAAAAGCCTGAGCCTTTAGAGATGTTAAACATAAGCTTACTGGGAAAAAAAGCAGACAAATAGCTCTAGATTATGATTTCTCTACATCTTGGGAAGCCTAAACATGCCCTGGTTTCTTAACCAACAGCTTACAATTCAACATGTTGCCACCAAAACAGATCTTGGTTACATGTTTCTAAAAATGAGTTTCGGATCAAGAAAGGCTCCTTTTTAGCTTCTTTATAGGTCCTTCTAGGGTACCTTCCCCCCCCCCCAATGCCCTCCATCTGCATTGTAGTTTAGTTTCTTTAAATCGTAGCCAGCCAGGACACCAGCTGCTTCCCTCCTCATCCTATTTTGGAAAGTACTATCTGTTCTGGAGATCCAAACCGAGACCAGTAGATTTAGTCCACCCACATAATAATGGGAAATTGCCTAGATGAAACTGATATTGATCTCAAGCCGAATCACAGTCCAATCAGATTATTAGAATTGACTGGCCGCCCGGCGGACAAAAATGTGGCTATTAAGGGAAGAAAACATTATCAAGCTCCAGAATTTCTTTCTTTTTTTTAAAAAAAAATTTTTTTTTATTGATGTTCAAACATTAAAAAAAAAAAAAAACATAAATACAAAACATTTCTATGCAAAACTGTGACTATTTACATGATATATCACTACGTAATTCTTATACTCTATACATTTTACTTAATCTAATTCTACTAAAACTGAGTCTGTCCTACATTTCTATTTTCAATCCAGTTGTACCATTTCTCCCATGATACATAATACTCCAAATCAGTCATTCCTTTCAGTTCCAATGTCAGTTTGTCCATTTCAGCGCAAAGATTTTTTAAATTATTAAATCCTGGGAGGGTGTGTGTGTGTGTGTGTGTGTGTGTATTTATTTATTTATTTATTTATTTATTTATTTATTTATTTATTTATTTATTTATTTAAATGTTTTATATGCCGCCCTTCTCCCGAAGGAC
>JANHFM010003281.1:111428-122196 GCA_032468115.1 Grayia smithii
GCTAACTCTGTAAACTGCTTAGAGAGGGCTGTAAAAGCACTATGAAGCGGTATATAAGTCTAAGTGCTATTGCTATAATTTAACAAAAGTATGAGCATAAGCAATGCAAATAGAAATGAAAACCAAACAAAAGAAGGAAGTAACTCAAGAAAAGCAGATGTTCTAGAGCAGGGTCTTTCAAACTTTGATTCTCAGAACTGTCGAGTTCCATAAAAATTTGATGGGATTCTGTAAGACAGGGGTCTCCAACCTTCAGACTAACAGCCCGCTAGTAGATCGCAGGTTGTTCAAAACCAGGCCGCGTGTGCATGCACATGCACACCTCCACTTGCAAGAGGGAGAGGTACTGGCGTGCATCTATCATTCACAGAACTGTTCCCTCTTCCTCCCCCCTCAGCCCACCGAGCCAGAAAAGTTGGGGACCGCCGCTGCTAAGAAATTAAGAGGGAAACAATTCATTTGAACAGAGCCATTTTTCTGCCTCTTGATTAGCGGTTCCAGGAATTTTTTTTAGCCGACGGATTCTGAAAAAAATTGAAAACCCCGATTCAGTCAACAGCCAACAAATATTACTCTGTGATAGTGAAGAAAAGATTAGCAGAAACCATGTCTCAAGAGAATATATACAACAAAGGGGCAGAATTGCCACCAAAATCTCCCAAGGTTTGGAAGGTTCTGAAGGCAATTTGCTCAGGGTAGAGCCTATTTCTACAAAACAAATTTGTGAGATGAAAGCTCCTTTCATACTCTGTATGCAGATAGAGGCACAAATGCATGAGATTTAGCTGTAGGACTTTAAAATCTAAGAAATCAGCACTGAGAGGAAACTAGCTCAAACTGATTCTAGCATACTCCTACGCACTCAATTGAACCAAACCCTTAGGTGCCACTGAAAAGCAAGGAAGGAACTCTCACTTCTAAGATTATGCCTAATTCGGTAGTGAAAGTCACACATTCCTAGCTCATTTGTATTCTGCAATGGAAGATGTTATAAAATGTGTGTTTGTGTGTGTATATATATGGTTTCAATCAACGGTCACAGAATAACATTGTCATTCCAATGTTGAACTTCAGGTCTGCATAGATCTGTATTTTTTTCCTTTATAGTGCCAGTCAAGAACTGAACTGTTATTCTTCCTTACCATTCTCTCCTTCCTGGCCTGATGTCAGAGGATGGCTTTGCCAAGAACGTACGTAAACCATTTGAGAAATATGATAACGTAATAACCTAAAAACTGCAGTGCTGGATCAGGCCGATATTCATGGCTTAATCCAGTGACCTATTAAGATGCAACTGGGAAGTTCAATTAAAAAAAAAGAGTTGGAAGTTTCCATCTAAGTATTCATAGGAAAAGGGTTATCAATTCACTTTGGAAGGATAATTCTTATAGACAAATTTAATTTGCATAGTTTATTCTTGATGGAGTGCAGAATATACGTAGGTATACGTACCTCACTTGTTAGTTTGAGGTCACTGCTACTGTTAAAAGCAAACAATTCAGGCTAGAGCAGAAGTGGACAACCAGTACCTATCCATGTTTTGCTAAATTATTTGAAAAAGCTAAATAGATTTCACCTGATTATAGAGGGAAAGCCTTGAAGTCCAGGCTGTAGCTGGACTTCATAGTTACCAGAATTTGAGCTTGATTTAAGGAATTCTTCGCATCTATTCATTGTGCAAGTGGCTTGGAACTCTTGAATAATTCAACAACACCTAAAATGCTAATTCCATATTCTTTGGAGCTGCAGAAAATGATTTCTCAGGAAAGAACAACATGCATGATGCCAGCTCTTCAGCTCTCTCTTGTGGAATAAAAATAACTCCGTAGTATAAATTAGATAGGAAAGCAAAATTCAACAGCTGGGTGATTTTTCAAGGATATATACCTACGGTAAGTTGCTCTGAAGCTTTGCTAAATTAGATTCAGGGCATTTTTTTTTTAGTATGGAGTTGCCCATTGCAAATTTTAAAGAAGTCAAAGAGTATTCTGGGCTTCCAAAGCAGTAAATTTAGCTCAGAGGATATGATTCTTTATAATTATATAATTTATAATTCTTTATGAGTCACATATACAGATAGTCCTCGACTTACAACAGTTAATTTAGTGACAGTTCAAAGTTACAATGGCACTGAAAAAAAGTGACTTTCACACTTACGACCACTGCAATATTCCCATGTTCATGTGATCAAAATCCAGACACTTGGCAACTGATTCATATTTACGACCATTGCTGTCTTCCAGGATCATGTGATCTCCTTTTGCGACCTTCTGGCAAGCAAAGTCAATGTGGAAGCCAGATTCACTTAACAACCGTATTATTACCTTAACAACTGCAGTGATTCAAGAAAAGATTGCAAAATGAGGCAAAACTCACGTAACAACTGTCTTGCTTAGCAACAGAAATTTGGGGTTCATTTTGTGGTCGTTATGTCAAGGGTTACCTGTACCAAAGTATATCCAAACTCTCTTTCCTAAGTAAAACTTCCAGCAAGTCATAAAATAATTCTAACAGTGTTTTTAATGTTGGTAAAAATTATGTCTTCTTTTTCCCTTGGCTCCACCTTTTGGTATAACCAACAGAACTTAACACTGCAACCCAGTGTTTCACAAAAAAGATGCATGCCATGATAGAGGTGCATATGCCAAATCTATGGTATCTCCTGTCTCCATATCCAAGATGGCCAAGGAATATTAAAATGGTAGCTTTTCACAGCTAGTTTCTGCCTTGCCAATTATTACCTCTTTTGGTCTTAAATCCAAAACAAGAGAGATAAGAGAGTATATAAATTTTGGGGATATATACTTTGGGGGGGGGGGGGGCGTAAAGACTTTGAGATAAGTATATAAGCGACATAAAACTTTACAAAAGCCAAATGAACCCAAGTCCAAAACCCACAACTCTTTTAAGTCTTTGACCATAATAAACTTGTTAAATGAACAAAATCTGTTTTGCTTGTTAACCTTTCCTTCCTAAATCTGAGGAAATATTGATCTGTTTTTATAGCTTAAGCAGAATGTTCGGGGAGCAGCTTGGACACTTCAGAAAGCATTTTTAAAACCCAAAGCTCTGAATGTCACGTATATTAATTTCAAGTTAAAGGGAACCAGCATACCTATTTTGGCACTGCCAGCACATCAGTATCAATCCAGTAAATTTCCCTTCTGCAAATAATCCTTAGGGAGGAAGGAAAAGATGGTGGGGGTGGGACCGAGATCAGGAAGCCAGCCTAAGGTTTGTTACTGGGAGGAAAAGAAACCTTTGCAAACTAAGGGAAGAAAATTTGCAGGTGGTTTCAAGGAAAAGATCCTGGTCAGATCTGTCATGATCTGAATCAAGAAGTGCAAATCTGGAATACACTTTGTACAATCCCGCAACAGGCAGCTGGCGATCACAGGCAAGCTATCATTCAAATAAACCTTCTCCACTTGTCAGAGAAATCCTAATATAGTTTTAAAAGACTCCAACTGGGAGATTCCCCTTTGTGGATCTGCGGAGGAGTCCTGCTCGTTCACGTATTTGAGAGCAGCTGATCTGATCTCTGATCTACTGTGATAGAAACAGCATCTTCTCAAAAGGACCTTTTTAGCTCTGAAGTCTTATTTTAAAGATTAGTTTTATTTGGAGAAAAACAAAACAAAAAACCAAGAAGGGGTGGGGAGGGGAATTTTACATAATAAAAGACATCTCCCAGGAAGTCCATGCAGATTACAAATCATTTTCATAGAAGATATTTTGTACAAATTTTACATGTTTTTCAGAATGTGTAAAACGCACCTCAATCCACTCATGAACCTGTCCTGATAGTAGAGAGACAGAATATTCAAGATTGCTGGAAGAAAGAGAATGCTTCTGGGATTTGCAAATTAGCAGTTTCTCTCCAATACAGCTCCTCACTATTAAAAGACTCAAAAGCAATCATGCATTTCAAGCCCATCTACTGCCTTTACCAGGTCTCATCCCACTTGCCATCTCCCATCGAGAAATGACAATGTTCTTCCATTTTGAAAAGCTGACTTAACGGTAGCTTAAAAGTTATGAAAATAAGACCCCAACTGTACCAATTTTACAATAGCCTGGATCCTCAATTTAATTTAACTTGAGATTGTTTCTAGAGTAAAAATCATTGTTCTTCTCCCCAAATTATGTAAAATAGCCCCCCGCTGAATACATGCGCATCTCATGAAATCCAGCCAAGTCCTAGGCAAATACTTCCTTCCTATGTGTCTATGCATTTGTAAACTGGCTATAAACCATTGTGCTGCTTCAGTTCCCTGTGCTGCAATTCGTTCTTCCCCTATGCATTTGCTCGGAAAAATGAAAGAATGCTAAATCAACAAGTGGCAGAAATTCCTATTCCCAAGTTTAACTTCTGATAGCCTATTATTTTTTGAAGAAAATTAAAAGGAAACTTTGCTATCCAAGTTGCCAAACCACACCTAAGCTAGAGGAGGGAAATGAACCGTCACGTGATGCAATGAAGATGCTCCACCAGTCTTTTGACGGCCCCCGCTCTCTTTAAACAGTGCTCCAAATCTGAAAAGGTGCTATTACTTTGTGACAGTATGGTGATTGCCCTTCAATGATTAAAAGTGGACAGAAGGACAGAAAACACTTCAAGGAAAGTTTATAATCTCCTAAAATTAAATTGCTCCCTAGCATTCCTTCATATAGCACAGTACCTTTAGGAAGGTTACTGGAAATTTAGAACGATGGAGCGTCAAACATATAAAGTTATTTTCTGCACGGCCTATCCGTATACTCTCTGTGCCGACACTGCACAGTGACTACTGATAGGGAGGCTGATATCATAGGAGCTGAATGAAAAGTGGCTTTCTGTACTGAAGCAATTTGTCAGTAGTGCCAATTTCTGGAGTGGGTGGGATATAGCCCTGAAAACTTCCAGGAAGAGGGTCCTGGGAGCAAAGGCCTTATGTTCAGCCTCGGTAACACTTTCTAAAGGCAGATGAGGGGGGGAAGCCAGCTATCATACCAAAAGGGCAAGGCATGCACCTAAACTCCGGAGATACCTGTTGGGCAGGGATGGTAATCTTCTAACTTGAAAGCTAACTTGTCCCTTCTTTCAACTAATTAAGGTAATACTGCTTTCCCTCCCCAGTGCATTAACTGCTTTGAGATTATATTATAGAAGCCACCCAAGCTACCAAAAGAGGGAAAGAGACAGGGTTTAGCTGTCCATTTTCCCGATGCGCTCAGTCACACACTAGCCTATTAAAGCACTAACCTTAGCTCTTAATGGAAAGGACCTGAGGCTCTGAATGTGATTAGAAGCAGCGTGAAGTAACATTCAAACACACACTGGGCCTATTTCTCTCTTTCCTTTTTAAAAAGACACCTGCCATTATTTTTCCTCTTGCTATACTTTTTTTTTTGCAGGGATTTCTCCAGTTAAGTTCAATACTTTAAAGGCTGCAGCAGCATGCAAGAGAAATTCTATATCATTGTTTCTTATTTTTTTAAAGAAAGGTTTAAGAAAGGTCTCTCCCAGGAGATGTTGACTTGTAGGCTTTTATTTTTCTGTCTTGTCTGAATAAAGGTTTGGTTTTGCTCTCCAAAAGTTCCTGGATGGCAACCGGTTAGGAGACAACATGGAGGGGGATGGAGAATTTAGTCAGCATACTCTTCTCCTTCAGCTTCGTCATCACCATCCACTGACAAAGCAGCATACTTGCTAGCACAGCTAAATTTCTGCAAGAAAAGGGGGGAAGAAGATTAGCAGATGACCAGAACACCAATGACTGTTGGTATTAAGTTTTTGGGGATTTGTACATTGTATTTCAGACCATCTATAAAGAATATAATGGTATAAATGGTATTCTGTATTCTAGGCAGATAAAATGCTACATGTAACAAGCAAAATGGTGATCATGCCAGGCTATTCAGAATCCTTTAAACTGGAGACATTAAGAAATGAATCAAGGGCTTTCTGTCTCACAGGCAAATTTTGCACCCCAGAAAGTGAATTCATTCTTTGTTTTTCATTTTAGGTCAACTTCCATAGCATTAAGAAAACTGATACTTGGCTCCCCAAAGACAGTGGGATAACAATATGTCTTTAAATTTGTGTGTGTGTGTGTATGTATATGTATATATATATTTGTTTTTGTAGATTTTCACAGGTATAGGTATGCAAGTCGGTGTATTTGGGGTTTTTCCCGTGTAAGGTTGAGAGTAGGTTGGCAACCTTTCGACGAGGTCCCACTCGTCATCTTCAGGCTGGTGTCTTCGGCTTCGTGCTTGTGAGAGCAAACTTTGCTCTCACAAGTACAAAGCCAAAGACACCAGCCTTGCACATAAATACACCAAGACTTGCATAGATAGATAGATAGATAGATAGATAGATAGATAGATAGATAGATATGCTGTCTTTAATTTTTTTAATTTCTATTATATCTATCACTTTATTGTATCAAACTAATTCCTTTTATTGTCTCAGGTGGGCTAAAAAAGGCAGCTATTCTCAACTTTATTAAGACACAAATGTCTCAGTGGAAGATAGGACAACCCTAGCAGTGAAACCACAATGCATACAATACAACTTCTCATTAATGTCATTTCCATTTAGATATTGATAACTGCTGAAAGTGAATCCCAGTATGTACCAACCCATTTAGTCAGTAAAATTGCCTAATCCTCTTTGTATTTAACAATAATTCCTTAAAAAAAAAGTAGGTTCAGTATTTACGGGGACAGGGTTCTCTTCAAATTTCTTTGGCTCAGATGCAGATCTCGAGTCATGCTCCTCGTTGCTTTCTTTCCTAAAAACGAACAATGCTACCATGTTAATTTAGCAAGCAAATTCAGAGAAAAATGTTACCCTTTGAGCATTAAGTCTACCTCCAAGCCCCAATGCCAGAGAATATAAAGGGTGAGATAGAGCATTCTATAATTCACAAACAAAACAAGATTCCCAGTATGGTAGTGGTACAAATTAGACAGGCAGAGTTTGGGCTGCTCAGTAATAATTGCTCTGCTAATAGTTCTCCAGCAGGCCCATTTTCCAGGTATCAGACAACTGAGTGTATTCATAAATGTGTGCAAGATAAATAGCATCATTTGTTATGATCATGGCCTCTCTTCCGTAAGAAATATGAACTGGAATGGTGTATTACAGTTTCTCAACCATGGCTGGTTTAAAATGTGTGGACTTCAACTCCCAGAATTCCCCAGCCAGTAAGGTTAGCTGGGGAATTCTGGGAGTTGAAGTCCACACATCTTAAAGCTTTGAAGATTGAGAAACTCTGGTGTATTCCATTCAGTTAAACAGTGGCGCATGACAAAACAACAACAACAACAAATTACCGTTCCAGGTCTTGCCAATGGTCTCTGCTGCCTCCATCTCCAGGACCATGGCCAGAGCTCCCTCTTCGGCCCTTTGGAACACTCTCCTTTCCTCCATCAGGCCTGTTTTCATCTCCTGAAACAAAGCAGGAAAAGCTTCCATCATTCTATTCCAGATACGTCAAATGGCAAGACTTGTTTGGCTTCCCATTGGTTTCTAAGGAAACACTATGGGGAGATAGGACTTTTGCTCAAAATACTTCACCTCCCTGCAGGCCTCCCATGAGGTTGCACACATTCCAGCCTTACCTTTCCGTGGGGCACTTTTGGAGGACACTCCATCTTCGGATGGCACAGCTTGACTGCCACTGCAACACAGAGGTTAATACTTGAACTAATTTGTACACACAGATGGTATTTATGAGGTCAGTTTTCTCTCTTCAGTACAATTAATATAATCTTTTCAATTTACATCTAGAGGCAAACTACTGAAAAGTATACCACACAATTTTCTGACTAAATAATGAAAACTTAAGACAAGAAATTTGGACTCGCAAGTGAAAATAGATACCGATATCTGGAAATGCTTTCTCCAAATATTGGATCATTATACTTCATTTAAGCCTTACATACTGCTGCAAAATAATAACAGATCTCGTACTTGTTATATAGTAACTTGGCCTTGTAAATATTTTTAATTAACATAAAGGTATGTTGTCCAAAATTTTAACCAAAAGGCAACTACAGATAGTCTTGGACTTAAAACCAGTCACTTAAGAAACATTCAAAATTACGATGGACTAAAAAAATGTTACTTCTGACTCATCCTTGAAGTTACGATTGTTTTGCCATCCACACAGTTATACGATTGCATATGAGGCCTAACAATCACCTTATATTTATAGCTATTGCCAGCATCCTGTGGTCACATGATATCTTGCAATTTTTGCCATCTTCCCTAAAAAAACCCACCAAAAACCTCACAGGATAAAATGTATTACACTTTAATGACCGAGTTGAATCATTTAATAATCATCATGAAAATGGTCATAAAATCAAATCTGGTCATGCGGTGGCCAGACTTTCAACCACAGCAACTTATAACCAAAATTTCAACCCCAACTGTGGTTTTAAGTTGAGGACTATTAATAGAGTGTCTTCAAATATTTTTGAAAGATGAAATTAGAAGCAACTCGGCAGATGGTTTTAGTCTTTGTGAATGTATATATCTATCCCAGACTTAATGAGAAGTGGCAGATATTTTCACTTGGAAGCACTTGAGGATCTGAATGGTGAGCTCAAGACAGTCTCAAATCAGTCGTGAGTGCCTACTGTTTTAGAAACCAACTAATTCTAAGACAAAAAAAATCTCAGATACTGATGGGCTTATTCTCTGCCAGAAAGAACTGCTAGTTAAGCTATTTCTGGAGCAGCTAGCGAAAACTGTGCCAAAGCTGTATCTTTGCCCATTTGTGCCTGATACACTAATTGTGGCCATTTCTGGCAATGGTCACTCATTCTCTCATCACTTCATGACTATTGTAATATGATCTATATAGGTTGTCAGTGAAGACCACCCAGAAACTGTAACTTGTACAAAATGCAGCAGTTTCCATATTAATTGTGATATGATACTTCCATGTAAACCAGTCCAGCAGGAATTACATTAGTGCCAGTCTGTTTTCAGGTGCCAGTTAAGCTGGTAGTGATCACCTGGTCTCCAGGTTCTGGCTAGATAGGATGCAAACGATACTTGGTTCAGTTCAGTAGACAGAAGTAACTCAATATGATTTCTAGTAGTCCAACTAGAGAACATTCCTCCCAACTTTCTTCCTATTCCTCATGACTAATACAAGGTAGGTATGTAAATTAAGTCAGGCACTTACAGACAGACTAAACGAATTACAGGAAATGGGGAGAGTTTTATCAAAACAAGCTGAAGAACTGATGACAGCTTAATTTTGAAAGCAAGTGAGCATTTGGCAGGGCAACGGGGAACATCTTAAATCAGATAAAATACTTATGGTAATAAAACTCCTGTCAGAACGGAGACTAGAATAACAAATAAAATCTAGGGAATTTTGATACAGTTAACAGTTAAATTCTTCCGCTTAATTTCTTGCAGTACCATGTGCATTTACTTCTATGAACATATTCACTGAAAGTTGAAAGAAAAGCATTTTTCATAGATGGGGAAGTTTTTGTGCCACTCTTATTTCTTTGAAAATTTACCATTTCACTATTATGCAGAACATGTATGTCTAAACAGCTTTTTGCTTTGATAAGCACTTGCATAAAAGTTTCTATTTTTTTTAAAAAAGTCCCAAGTACAGGTGAAACTCAAAAAATTAGAATATCATGCAAAAGTTCATTTATTTTAGTAATACAACTTAAAAGGTGATGAGGTAGACTCATTACATGCAAAGTGAAGTAGTTCAAGCCTTGATTTGTCATAATTGTGATGATTATGGCTTACAGCTCATGAAAGCCCCAAATTCACAATCTCAGAAAATTACAATATTACATGAAATCAATAAAACAAGGATTGTACATAGAATAATATCGGACCTCTGAAAAATATAAGCATGCATATGTACTTGGTTTGGGCCCCTTTTGCATCAGTTACTGCCTCAATGCGTCGTGACATGGACTGTAGTTTCCTGTAGTTTCAGTAGTTACTGGTGTCACCAGGACAGCTTACATTTCCAAATTACCTTGATGCTGAACAACTAATTGAAAATATTCAGACACAATGTGAATGGCAACCTAAAATTGCTATACAGGAATTCCTCACTTAAAACAACTTGATGATCATTGAGCAAAGCAGTGGCTAAGTGAAACATCATGATTTGATGGCCTCACATCTGCTTTCTTTGGCTTTGGAGACCTGTGAAGGTTGTAAAGGCGAGGATTTGACTGCAAAGTTAGTTTTTCATTAATGCTGTAACTGCGGTCGCTAAATGAAGGCTACCTGTAAAAACTGCCAGTTCAAAACGGGGCTGGAAAAGATAACCTTGTTAAAATATCCCATGTATCTGAAGACAAATTCATGAGAAACTTTGGTGTGTGTTTGTGTAAGCAGAATCAAAATCTCACTAAGGAAAGGGTTGACTTGATGGCTTCCAGGTGTATCTGGATTACATAGCCCATCATACTGAACCATTGCTGGTGATAGGAATTACCGTACAAGTATTTCAGAAGGGCAACTTGCTGAGGTGTACGCTATTAGCTTTTTTTCCCCCAAAAAAATGGGGAACCAAGTATATTAGTTTCAAAATGGACAGTAGGAATAGAATAGAATAACTAGAGTTGGAAGGGACCTTTGGAGGTCTTCTAGTCCAGGGGTCAGCAAAGTGCGGCTCTAGAGCCTCATGCGGCTCTTTGGGCCCTCTCCTGCGGCTCTTTGGGCCCTCTCCTGCAGCTCCCTGTCAAATGATCCCACCACTGGGTGGCCCCTCCCCCTCAC
>JANHFM010003281.1:134532-148610 GCA_032468115.1 Grayia smithii
AGAGCAGAATTCTGGGAGTTGAAGTCTACACATCTTCCAGTGGCCAAGGTTGAGAAACACTGTTCTAGGGGGTGCTGTTGACTAACATTTTGTACAACATAATCCACACCAGTGCAAATTATACTATGGCACTACATCAGGAGTGGGTTCTACTTACCTTTACTACTGGTTCTCTTCATGCACGTGCTTTGTGCATGATTGGCGCACGCGTGCGAACAAAGCGAGCACACATGCCGAACGTGCGCTGCATGCATGCGCACTAACTTTTTTTGGGGAAAAAACCTCAAAACAAGCACTTTGCACATGCGCAGAGCAGAAAACCGTAAGTACAGGTGCACAGGTGGGCCCAGCTCCCAGCTGCGGAGAGTGGCTGGAGTGGCTGGAGTGACATCACACTGTCACCGCTACCAGATTGCGCAAACCGGGCCTAACCGGGAGCAACCCACCACTGCACTGCATTATAGGATTCAGTTTTTCTGGTTAGTATTTGTTTTGGACTCTCAACTGGATTTTTTTCAAGAAGATAAGAGATGTGACACACCCACTTTGTTCAGCATCAACAACATCAGTGTTTAAAATCAGTGTCCAAAGTGGACAGCTCTGGTGCTGCTTAGGTAGACTTCATCACCTGCTTCTCAAACAGGTGGCTTCTCTAGCTTTTCTCTAAGAGTGCTCAGACCGATCTACTTTTGCAATCCCACTTCAGAAATTCTCCCAAATAATTTTCTGTTCACTTCTGGAGAATCATAATAATTAATAACTATTATTTCTATAGAACGTGCCATTTGTTAAAAGGGCACAAGCAGCTATGTTTACCCTGCTTAAGGAGAAGCGTATTACATTACCAAGACTAGTAAGAGATGGGTGCTCTCAAAAACAGAAGCAATCTGAGTACTGATACCTGATAAGGGGGTATTTGATAACTCATTCAGAGCAGCGTGCTGTGTGGGACTTTTTCCATGTTGGCAAAAGAGATCACTCCAGGTTCTCAAAAAGTGAATGTAGTGATGTGTGGTGAATGTGGGAAAAACTCTTAAACTGTTCATGTATAGAAAGTGGACTAATATGGACTATTTGCATCTGGACATCAATGTTGAGGTTATAAAATCAACTATCTGTCTCAAGAGAACATTGTTAAAGTATATAATATGAAACTAGAGTGCTTTAGATGATGAAAGTCTGGATTCCCCCACTTGGTAGATTGTCTCTGAGTCAATGGGATTCAGAATCCAGAACTGTACAATCAACAGTATTTCTACACTAAAGTGCTATAAGGCCAGGGTTACTGATTTGTGCTGGAATGCTCAGACAAAACCATGATAAAGTCAACCACTGCATTTGTCACTAGTCTACAAACTCTGTGAGTACAATCATGGGGGGATCCCTAAAACATCTGTTGCAGAAGACTTTTGTAAAAGATTTTAGTATATTCTTCAAATCCAGGACTGGGTCATCCAGTCCAGGATCTTCGCCTGCAGCTTTCTTGACTGAGTGATGAGAAGGATCGTTGTAGAGAGTCTCTATTGGAGACCAATAGAAACAATTGAACAGTTGCTTATTGACAATCAAGAGTTTTCAGAGGGTTCTCTTAGAATTAGAATTCCTTTAGAACTAATGTTGAACAATTGGGTAACTAATATATATTTTTCACATATCCTCTGTCATTGGTCAGTTGTCTTTTGGAGATCCTTGATTATTAAGTGACCTCAAATTGCTGTTGAACTTAGGGAACACATTGATAGATTTTCCTCCATGACAATGGTCCTTCAGGACTTCCAATGGCACATGAATCATCACTGTAACCACTGTAAGTCCATCCACTCTGCTGTTAATTGTGCTCTTTTTCTTTCCTTCTACCTTTTTCAGCATGGGAGCCTTCTCCAGAAACATAGGTCTTTGTATAATGTATCTGAAATAATTTAAGTTTTGCTTTAAATGGGAACTCTGGTTTGTTTGATTGTTTTGTTTTGCCATCCATGATATCTTTAGGAGTCTTCTCCAAATCTGGGATATGAACAAAATTCATAAAATGCTTTTGGATTGGAAAGCAGAAGTGTTCTTAAACTGTATATTATCTTCTCTAAACCAGGAAACTTCTCCAAGATAACTATGAATCAACAACCAATAAACATTTCCAGCCCCTTCAGCTCCCAGATGGGAAGTATCCTCTTCCCTGGAGTGTACATCAGCCAGGCAGTGGGTATGTTCGGGAAAAGCCTCTAACTTTTCCCACAACCAAAACAGTAAGTATCTTAACTTTACATTCTGTCTTTCTCTTGTGGATGTATGTTTTCCTGAGAATGGTAGTAACAATGTCCACTGATACTGCCTTAGGGTCAGTATCAGGAATGGGATATACCTAGTTTAATGAAAAGGATCAGGGATGACATGATAGCAGTGTTTCAATATTTGAGGGGCTGCCACAGAGAAGAGGGGGTTAATCTATTCTCCAGAGCGCCTGAAGGCAGGACAAGAAGGAATGGATGGAAACTAATCAAGGAGAGAAGCAACCTGGAACTAAGGAGAAATTTCCTGACAATTAGAACAATTAATCAGTGGAATGACTTGCCTCCAGAAGTTGTGAATGCTCCAACACTGGAGGTTTTTAAGAAGAGATTGGACAATCACTTGTCTGAAATAGTATATGATTTCCTGCTTAAGCAGGGGGTTGGACTAGAAGATCTCCAAGGTGCCTTCCAACTCTGTTATTCTGTTATTCTGTTAGGGTTCCCTGCACTGTAAATATGGATCAATGCTGAAAGATAATGTGTGTGTATTGAGAGGAGGAATATTGAATCTTTGGATAATTGAGCTTCTCTCTGCATGGTCACAAGATCTAGTGCACTCTACTGCCAAGCAAGGTGAAGACTCTGGAAGCAAAGTTGCTAAATTTATAAGATCAGGTGAGAATGTGTCAGGATTCAGAATGAACAAAGATGACTAAGAGAGTTAAAATCTGATGTTGCAAACGGACCAGCGCAAATGACTATGTATAGCACAATCCTACATATATATTTCTCAGTTCCCTTTTAATGTACTCTGTGTACAATAGATAAATGGGACAACATTTCAAAAATATTGTGTAGGTTTGAATGTATGTGTGCGTCTCGGTATACATGGCAAGAAACAGGGTCCATATGTGCATTCTCAAATAACATCTGGAAAACTCATTTACCAAAACTACAATTCTACAGTCTTCTGAGTGGTTCTTTGGAATGGTTCAACAATCATGAATGGGATTCTGGGGAAATCCAATATACCTGCAGAGCACCTGATCGTTGAAAGTGGCCACAGGAGAGTTTCAGAAGATTAAATCTTCCGCAAACTTGCTTACTCTTTTTTTAAAGCCAGGATGATATTGTTTCAGACTGCTCTGATTTTTTTTCAGATCTGGACATAAATTGGGATGTTATGAAACCAGAGTTGTTTACACAGAAGGAGATTTATTTGTTTACTTACTTATCCACCCAAAAGCTGAGTGCGCAGAATTCACTGCCAAACAAAGCTTGGCTAGCTGGTTAGTAAGAGACTGTATTGTCCTGCCCCTTCCCCAAGTTCATTCTACATCCCTTCTTCTTTTCAA
This sequence comes from Grayia smithii, assembly GCA_032468115.1. Classification (NCBI taxonomy): domain Eukaryota; kingdom Metazoa; phylum Chordata; class Lepidosauria; order Squamata; family Grayiidae; genus Grayia; species Grayia smithii. The sequence goes on from JANHFM010003281.1 coordinate 138,116, forward strand.
AATAAATAATATTAAGGCATTAAGGAATCATCATCAAGGTCTAGAACTTAATCCAATAAGAGCTGCTGTATGTACAGTGCATGTCAATATAGATAAGATTTCAAGTGAAACTGCTGTAATAGAAGAGAGCTATTTGAATAAGTTTGTACCTTAATATGACCCCTGAAAACACCCAGACAAAATTTTAATAACCCAGCTACCCTTGTGAATACGTAACTGCTTATATTCTACCTAGAGGGGAAAAGGCAATGGAATTAAATGCCTAGTTTTGCCAAATGCAAAGGCTTCATAATTATGGTCTTACTTTACTACACTGTGGCACTAAGAGCAAAATGCAGTTTACCTTTTATGTTGTGGGCTTTTAGAAAAACAGCATTATTTTTCAAAATGTTCACTACAACAGAGATTAAAACTTTTATTCAAAAGTTATATGCTGCAATTCATACTATTTTATTTAAAGTATACAGGAAAAAGAAAAATAATGAGATAGGTATAACATATGTTATTTCACTGCTTTCTTGTCTTCAGGTACCAAGACCTGGCCATAGATAAAATGCAGGTCACAATTTCAGCTAAAGAAACATAGAAAATGTTTTCTTGGCATTTCTGCCTTTCTGATTGCTTTCAAGACTCGTCCTATCAATGGAGGAAAGCATATGCCCCAAGCAACTGATTTTGGATACAATGAAAGGCAGCAAATAGTTATCTAAATGTATTGGAATTTCTCTATCAGAAAGTGTGCGCTTTCTGCCTCAGGTGCCAAAGGTACCTGAGAAGCTTTTGAATAAGCTATCTATCTATCTATCTATCTATCTATCTATCTATCTATCTATCTATTTATTTAAATTTGTGATAGCAGCTCACACTACATTGTCTTAATACGGGCTTTGGATGCCACTGTGTTTTCTGTCATGCAGCAAAATGTCTTGGAATGGTCTACCTTGATCTTCTCTCTCTTCCTTTCCTAGAGCAGGTTCAGCAGCATTTCCATTCCCTCCATCCCATTATGTTTTAGCTCATTGCTCTTCTCAGAGGCCAACTGGGTTTGATATTACAGGTCAAAAGGGTCCATTTTGATACAGCCAACCAGGGAGCTGAAGCTGTGATAGGGCTGGAGCCCAGACATGTCCCTGTGCTCCATAATACATTTGGAAAAGGCTCAGTTGAAGTGGAAAATGCAAGACACGTGAGTCCCTGGGCTCCAATAATTGAAATGAGATGCCATTAGAAGGCAGCAAGGGTTTGGGGATGTGATATGTGGTGCAGGGGGTGATACTGAGGGAGAAGCACTTATAGGATTTTTTGCCTCAAACGTCAGAACAATTTGGATAAACCTCGGTACTCAACACCTAGATATAAAAAGAGAAGATTGGTCAGGGTAGGCATTTGCTGCTCTGCTCAAACAGGAAAACATTTTGAGTAAGCCCTGGCTTTTTAAGTGATAACCAAGTATTGGACTTGGAAGCTTAACAGTAGCTATAAAAATAAAACAATTTCAACTACTTGCTTAGGCTTCCTTACAGTTGAGAATTAGACTAAGAGGTTGTGTCAAAGACACCACAGAAAATACGAGCTTTTGAGTAGCGATCCATAGAAAACAACAGCTGGCATTGCAAAGGAATTAGATATGAAATCCAGACATGAAAGGCAGCTGAGGAGAAAGGGCAATGTTTTCTAAAAGAGCAAGAGAACTAGTGGAGTATAGCAAAAATAACTGGTTTACTCACAGAGAGAAAAGTGGATGGGAGATAGCTTAGCGAGACTGAAAACATATTGAGAAGATAAGGGTGGGTTAATTCCAGAGAACATGGTCTTCTTCTTTTGTTGTATTTGTAGGGACCTCAGTTCATGTCCACGGAGTATGGCTCTAAGTACCGCTTCAACATTCCAGGGCAACCAGGTATAATTTCTATGCATTTAATACAACATAATAGTCACTAGATTTATGCTACTATTATGCATTAAAGCATTATTTTTTTTTTTTTTTTGGAGGATGGTGGAACTTGGATTACCACAACATCTGAAATTACCCATGGTGGTTTTCATATCAGTATGCCTCTCCCTTTGAAACTCATAACCCATTCTCTGAATATTAAATTCCTAAATCAATATTTTAAAATGTAAAATTATAGTTTGAATTAGAACTCATGAAGCTTCAGTGGGATAATTTGATTTAATGGAGTCACTCTTTGAAATCCTGCAGATCCACAAAACATTATACCTCACATTTAATTCTTAGGTTGCAGTAACTAAACCATTTTAGTTCCTAGACCGGGATGCCCTCCGTACAATCACTCAGGCTCTGGTCGTCTCATGCCTAGACTACTGCAACTCCCTCTACATGGGGCTGCCCTTGAGGTGCATCCAGAGACTCCAGCTAGTCCAGAATGCAGCCGCGTGGGTAGTTACGGGAGCTTCCCGTTACTCCCATGTGAAACCTCTCCTGCGCGAGCTGCACTGGCTGCCGGTGGCTCTCCAGATTCGCTTCAAGGTGCTGGTGCTTACCTATAAAGCCCTACATGGCATCGGCCCAGGGTACTTGGAGGACCACCTTCTGCCTTCATCCCACCGCCCCATGCGCTCACATAGGGCTGCGCTCCTCGGTTCCATCGGCCAGACAATGTTGGCTGGTGGTGCCCAGAGCGAGGGCGTTCTCTGTGGGCGCACCGACCCTCTGTAACGAACTACCCACCGACCTTCGGACTGCCCCTGACCTCCGCTCCTTCCGTCGTGATCTGAAAACATGGCTTTTTAATCAGATCTGCTGATGGATTGGGTTTTTTAATTTCTCTGTTTTTTAAATTGTTTTAATATAATTTTTTAAATTTTAATTCTATTTGTTATATTGTCTTTTAATGTTTTGTGAGCTGCCCCGAGTCCCTAGGGAGAAGGGCGGCATATAAATAATAATAAATAAATAAATAAATTTTGCTTTAGCTGGGTCCCTGTAGCAGGACGTGCCCTCCAGTCAGTCTCGAATCTTTCCGAATCCCGATTGCGATCACGGTCTCTGCCAAAAGAGCGATCATCCCTATCTGCAAGAAGGTGAAATGACCCACAATGTTTAAAGAGGCATATCTAATTCATCCAGTTTCATATTTCATAGAGGAAATTATAAGTCCTCTTAACCAGAGCAGATGCATAAATGCCATTCAAACTGAAACATGCTATATAATACTGTTGCAACAAAAATTTATTTTGGACAAATGTTTGTAGGTCTTCTTCCAGCCATTGTGAAAGGAGGAACAATGGAAGCAGAATCTAATAATCCCAGTGCTAAAACAATAAACAGTCCAGCATGGCATGGCATGACAAAACAACTTAATGTGAACAGTAATAGGCAAAAACCTGCTGAGTTGGCTTATTGGTAGCTCTAAAAAACAGGGCTTCTCTCATCCCTGGCACAGGACTTGACCAGCATTTCTAATACTCACTGCATTCTGGACATGGGTATTTCCAAGAAAAACCTGTAACTTGTTCGTTTTATTCTACAGTGCCCAGTCAGTTTGTGTGAGATGGGAAGCCATATAAATTAGATGGATGGATGGATGGATGGATGGACAGACAGACAAGAGACAAGGGGGTGGGAGTGGGGGGGCTGAGCTTTGGAATCAAGGGGGTAAACAGAAAAACTGGCTTACTCTAGAAAGAGATAAGTAAAATCTGTCCAATTTCTATAATACATTTCCATACTAGCTGAATATATCTGAACATATGTAAGTCTTTCATGTAGTGTAAGAATGACTCAACTTACTGAATGCTAATGCTTACCTTTATCCTGAGCTTGATCAGCAACATCCACTCGTATTCTCCTGTTCCCTAGACACTAGACATGCAACAAAATAGTAATTGTTACATTCAAAGATGAAATCAGATTTAGAACTTGCATAGATGGAATTACTTAGTGGCTGGGCTCATATGTTACACTAAGCCACACTCGGTTTTAGCTATGGTTTAGTCAACCATTTGGTTCATACATTATGCTAACTTATATGGCATGGATTGCAAACTATAATGTCTCGGTTCACATATAATGCTATGTTGTAATTGTATGCATCGTGAGTACCAATAGCTCTAAACCCCAAACTATAAAGCACTAATATAAACTCATTAGATTAGACCATATAACATTAGTTATAACCAGCCCAGAATAAAAATAAACATGTAAGCATATCATGCATGCCTAATTATACTATTATATATGGAGCCTAGAAATGAATAGCACAAAGGTGATTTAAGTGCCTTTTAGGATTAACTAATTGATTATTGGGTATCCTTTTGATTGAGTTCTTCCCCTGTGAATCTACAGTGAATTATGTCTTCAAAATGAAGTATTTTCTTTAAAAAGCTACCCCTACTTAAATGAAGCGGTTTAACTCTTGACTGTTCTTAGCAGGAATGGACTTTGCTTGCATTTGACAAGTTTCAACTCACCTCTTCACTGAAGCTCAAGGCACGGAGCAAGGAGTCTAAGTCTTCAAACTCAGCATATCCAAATCCTTTCAACCTCTCTGGGTTATTAGGCTCTCGGGGCAAACGAACAGCACTTATCTGCAGCTAAATGTAAAATGTGAAAGGAAAAGATTTTCAGTAGTCACTTTGTTTAAAACTAACGTAATAATAGAATTAGAGTTCAAGCCACAATTCAAAAAATGCAGTTAAAAATAATTTATTGTCCCCACTTTGCTGTTGTTTAGAAGAGCCATTAAGAATGAGAGCAAGGACAAGGGAGAATGGGACCTCCTCACTTCAATGCTCTTGCCATCTTTTATCTTCATTTTTTATGGATTTTACTATAATTTCTTTGATTGTTGTGAGCTGCCTATAGTTCTTGAGAGTGAGCAGCATACAAGTTTGCAAGTTTGATTAATTAATATTATTACAAAATTGCAACCAATTAAAAAATAAAAATCATTATTAGTAACAGGCAGAGTGAATCACTTGAAAGACAGACAGTAATGGATGCAAATGCTAGATTTCGTTCTTTAAATCAAGTCACTTATTAAGACAGAACTGAATATTATCCCAGAATCAATATATTGCCCCTCTTTTTGCAATTATCAGAATTTGGACAAATTCTGGACAAGACAAATATTTAAGTTTATAATGATTTAGAAGATTGCCTAGTATTTGCAATGTTACAGCAAGGAAGAGATTTCATCAGCTTTTTGAATCTCACACAATTCTTCCTATAAAATTACTTTAAGATAGTTACAGAAGATCCTTGAGTATTGAAAAGAAATGTTAACACTTTAAAGGCAGCTTCATCAGCTTATCATGGCCAGCATTTCCAAACAAGAGGTATTACTGTTGTGATCTGTGATCAGTGCAGAGTGATTAGAGCAGCAATTCCCAAATGATATGCCACAAGAGAACTGCACGTTCTATGAAAATAACCGCTACTGTAAGCCCAGTGCAGCTGCTCACAGAAAAAGCTGCCGGATGCCTCTTTCAGCTCAATGCTCTTCAAACCAAATTTAGATGGGTGGATAATGCTACCCAAAGTTTGATTACATCACTTAACTCATTCTTAATAAACTCCAATAAATTTCCTAATCTCAGACTCCAGCAGTCAGAATAGTGACTTAAATACAACCTCAAAACAGCTGAGATTGCTTAGGACTTCTAAGTTTTAGTCTTAAGAAGAACAAAACCATAAAAAAAAAGTTCAGGTCTTTTTTTATTTCCAGGTTCTTAGAAGTTTCACCTACACACTGAGACATGATTGTGAAAAATTGAAGAGATTCACTAGTTTTGTGATAGCACAAATAATCATGGTAGCCTTTTCAGTGTTTCTATTAAAAGCAAACTCCCCAGAGTAGAGATACTTAGACAACACTTGAGTACACAGGGCTGTTATGCAAGGTATAATCTCCATTCAAAGATTGTTTAGTATCTCAATTTCATTGAACATTTTTCCACCTTATTTCACATAGGACTAAGAAGAAATAAACCTGTTGCCTGCAGGAAAACTCAAGTTACCTCATATACTCACATTAAGTCCTCTGAAGAAATCCTTAATAGATTCTTCCGTTACATCATAGGGCAAATTTCCCAGAAAGGCAGTGTAGGGGGGTGATTTTGGGAGACGGCTTCTGTCAATATTGGGCTCCCGAGCTGCCCGAGGTGCAGTAGGCAGGATGGAACGGTCAATCGGAGGGGCTCGGTACACATCATCATCATTGCTATGCCAGGTGGTGGAAACTAGGAGAACATTTTTGCACATTAACAAACCCAATGATTTTACAAGTAAATACTACAGTAGTTTGCAATAGAAAGTCATTATGTTTCTAGGGATGGAGAGAATACCTGGTAAAGAGCGATTATTTCTATTTACTTTCCACAGTGTTATGCGCAAAATACAGCACATTACAAATACATTTCCTTCAAATTTCTCATACCAAAAACACTATAAAACAATATATGAAACCAGCAGAAATCTAAGACGATTGCTATTACAGGGATAATGAAGTAGGAATAAAGTAGGAAAAAAATTATTCTTGAAATCAAGAGAAGAGAATATATGTCACTCAGGGTTGAACTTTGGAATCTTTGGTGCTTTCTGAGCATGGCTGTTTCCTTGCAGATACAGTAACTTGCCCTGCCAGGTTTGGTGAGGGTGTGGTTTTCTTCCTGGTTTTCTATGTGTCTATAGAGATAAACCATGTTTACACACCATTCAAGAGAGAATGAAAAACCAACAAGGCAACAAACAGGCCAAAATACATCCACTCCAGCAACCAACACCCAGATAAGAAGGGGTTAATAACAGACAAACAATCAGGAAAAAAATAATACCCTAATCAAGGAACTATCAAGGGGGAAAAGCCGCATCCTTACAGAGAATGGCAGGGCAAGCTACTGTATATAAACAGGGAATAAACCCCACACTTACTAGTACTAAAGGTATTATCTAGTTGGGTCTGCAAGCAAACAACCAAGCTCAGAGAGCTCCAAGACTCCACTATTTTTGAAATTCAAATGTATGGTTAATTCTTTAAAAACACTTCAATTTTTACCAGCCAGCAAAAATGTATTAAAATGCCCCTACACACAGGCAAATTTCTTCTCTTTCTACTCAGCAAATTACAGTTTGTGATTTATTTCTCAGGGAGAATCCTTACTTCTCAGAAAATGTTCCAATTTCATATATGTTTACATAGTAAATCAAAGCTAGCAAAAAGGGCACAGAGGAATGCCAAGTTTTTCAGGCTAGCTTGAAATATTAGGAAGGTGCAAACTTGCCCCCACCATAGTGCTGGCTTCAAAAATGTTCCAGCCACCTTTAAAGCTCAGCCTACTGTAGTATCTGACAGCTGTTCTTGAATATAGGTTTGGGCTACTAAGATGAACAATTTCTGCAAATAAATGTAGAAACTCCTGGTATCTATTCTACTTTATTTAGTTACTAGAAGGGTACAAGTTGTTTCCAATCTGAAACTCCAAATTCAAAGCAGTTGTTTTACTTTGAAACATGCTATTTTGAGTCGAAAACAAAATGTGTTGGAGTATTTCAAGCTCAAAATACTACCAGAAGAGTCAAAACAATTTGAAACAGCTGATTTGAACTCAACACAATTCCCCCCCCCCCAATTTGAAATCTTTTCCATTCCACTAATAGCTGCTTATTCACATAGCTCATAAAAATCCCGCAAGAAAGTTAAGAGGAATAAACCAACCACCTTGCCAAAAATATTAACTGGATATTTCTTAGTGAACCTTGCCTATCAAAGTAAAACATTACTATCTGAGGTTAGGAGAGTTAATTTCCTCCTTACCATCTCCTTCCAGGTCATCTGTTTCATCTGCCCAGCTGACTGGTTTTGGAATATAGGTGGGAGCACCTCCACCACCACTACCACCATCTTCTGCCAGAAAATTCGTCAGAGACACGGTCTTCCCCTTCTTGTTCTTCTTCTTAGCTGTAAAAGGAACAGAGGCAAGTTCACAGTCGAAATATGCTTTCCTCAAAAGGCCTGAAACTGAACTGCTTTTCCATAAGACGTATTGAGGAGGATACCCCAAAGCTGATCACTTCTATCACAATAAAAAATATTCAGTTAAGTATTTTAAGATGCTGTTTTGAAACTGAAAGGGTAGTTAATATATCACTATAGCAGGGGTGTCAAACTCAATTTCATTGAGGGCCGCATCAGGGTTGTGTCTGACCTCAGAGGGCTGGGCTGGGTGTGGCCAACACAACGTCACTCCTGTCGGGGGCGCCTGTGGCAGCCTGAGCACTCGGCCAGCGAAAACAGGCTCCTGAGCTCTGTTTTCTCTGGCAGAAAGAATGAAGGATCATGGGCCGGTCCTTCTCTGTTTCCAGGGAAGCACCACAGGCCAGATCTAAGTACCCCATGAGCCGAATCCAGGCCCCGGGCCTTGAGTTTGACATCCCTGCACTACAGAGTTAGGTAAAGGTCGTTTCATTTTTGAAACAAGAAGAATAAATCCTAAATGCAGTTTTGGAAAATGGGTAGAACAAAAAAGTTTTGAATAGTTTATAGCTACTATGCTTTATCTACGCTTCCAATAAGCTTTGCCTAGAATATCAGCCTTCAAGCACAACTAAGAAGAACTACAGCTGAAGGAACAGACTTTCCCTTATCTGCCTTTTCAACACTATGTAAGTGGTAGCTGCAAGGTTATGTTCTCTGCCCAACAATGGAAGGTGCTTTTTTTTTCTTTTTTTGGGGTGGCAAGTTAAAAAATTTGTCCACTTCCAGGGGAGATATGGTGAAATGAAGATGCAGAGCCAACTATCATGGCAAACACAAAGGAACTGGTCAGTGGAGCAGTTCCTTGGAATCTCCCTAGAAAAGAAGAGGGTGAGAGATCACCCACATGTGCTTGGGGCAGCTGCTCCTTGCAGGGACTTCAGGGTAGAAGTTTTGCCATCTTGCTTGCAACCACAGGGGAGCTTGTTAAAGGACATTTAAGTTCAAAAACCGTTCACCTCTAATCACTTTCAGAAATTGCTTATTAACATTCCTGAAATTACTAGAGACCTTCAAAACTCATTGTGTGAGTTTATTTTCAATTCTGAACCAATTTTTTAAAAAACAAATTTAAAAACTTCAAAGAATTTGAAATAAACAACAAAAAACTAACTAAAATTTTGACCTAAGAAAGTTATAAATGTAATAAGGATCTAGATAAATTTGGAATATTGGCTTTTATTTTAAGGTTTTTGAAATTAACTATAAAAAAATAAACAGCTTCTTGTCAAGTTTCTAATCTGATTATTTTTGGCTATATTGGTTATTGTAAGTCATAACAAAGATAAGTAACGGTTTTAGAAACTGGACATTAGAGGCGACTAAAGATCCTAAGACAGTGGTTCTCAACCTGTGGGTCAGGACCCCTTTGGGGGTCAAACAACCCTTTCACAGGGGTCGCCTAAGACCATCGGAAAACACATATTTCCAATGGGTTTAGGAAGTGAGGCACCGCTCCTCTATCCGTCTCCAGGCGGGTCCGCCCACATGCAGATCCGCCCACATACGAGTACCCGGTGTGATAACATCGCGCCAACCCCATCACATACACCCCGTACAAATACAGGTGTATGTGATGGGGGTGGCCCCATAATGTACTTATGCGCACCAATCACACGTGTAGAATAGCAAAATTACAGTTATGAAGTAGCACCGAAAATAATTTTATGGTTGGGGGTCAACACAACATGAGGAACTGTATTAAAGGGTCGCGGCATCAGGAAGGTTGAGAACACGGATCTAAAGCGTTATCTGTTCCGCTACATGCGTACATCACATTTTTATTATTCACAGTTTTTTGTGTATGTTCATGTTCACAGTGTTTTGTGACAGCCTACGATAGCTAGGTAATTATCCTGGCCTGCGTTTTCATCTTTTGCTATCGCTACAAGATGTTTCTGACAGCTTTCATTTATTATTTATCGTATTATGAAACATGGGTGTCTAGACATTCTCTAGTCTTCATAACGGCATGTCTCACAACTCATGCAAAAATAAGGGGTCCCTAATGGCCCCAAATGTACGCTAGGATGAATTTCTTCATTAAGATGTCACAAGATGTTTTTATGGTTGTCCCTGTAAGCCCCACTGAATACAATTGGATTGCTCTGGGGATTGGATTGCTTCCAGAACAACAGTCCAAAGTTGTTCTCTATGTTTATTTAGTAGGATTATTGTGGAATCCTTGGTGCTCTCTGAGCTTAGTTGCTCTCTTGCAGACATTTCATTGCCACACTAGGTATTATCATCATCAGTGCAAGGTGGAGTTGGAGAAGGAGAAGGAGGTGGCAGAGGAGGAGGAGGAAAACTGTGGCATCTTTGGTGCTCTCTGAGCTTGGTTGTTTTCTTGCAGACAATTTCATCACCACATTAGGTAACATAATCAGTGCGAGGTGGAGGAGGAGGCGAAGGCAGAGGCAGAAGAGGAGGAGGAGGAGGAGGAGGAGGAGGAGGAGGAGGAGGAGGAGGAGGAGGAGGAGGAGGAGGAGGACTGTGGG
>JANHFM010003282.1:19971-31547 GCA_032468115.1 Grayia smithii
TTTTCCCTCTTTGATCACAGCCCACCATTTTCTATCTTTCTGCTTTTTTCCTAACTATTTTATCTATCTATCATCTATCTCTTCCTCTCTCTTTCTATATCTATATCTGTCTATGTATCTATGTATCTATCTATCTTTCTCTCTCTCTCTTACTATATCTCTATCTATCTATCTATCTATCTTTCTTTCTTTCTTTCTCTCTTTCTATATCTATATCTATCTGTCTATCTATCTATCTATCTATCTATCTATCTATCTCTTCCTCTCTCTTTCTATATCTATATCTATCTATGTATCTATCTATGTATCTATCTATCTATCTTTCTCTCTCTCTCTTACTATATCTCTATCTATGTATCTATCTATCATATCTATCTATCTCTATCTATCTATCATCTCTCTCTCTCTATCCCTCTTTCTATCTATCTATCTATCTATCTGTCTGTCTGTCTGTCTGTCTATCTATCTATCTTTCTTTCTCTCTCTCTCTTTCTATATCTATATCTATATCTATCTATATCTATCTATCTATCTATCTATCATCTATCTCTTCCTCTCTCTTTCTATATCTATATCTATATCTATCTATCTATCTATCTATCTATCTATCTATCTATCTATCTTATCTATCGTATCTATCTATCTATCTATCTATCTATCTATCTATCTATCTCTTCTTCTCTCTTTCTTTCTATATATCTATCTTTCTGTCTATCTATCTGTCTATCTATCTATCTATCTATCTTTATCTCTCTCTCTCTTTCTATATCTATATATCTGTCTATCTATCATCTATCTCTTCCTCTCTCTTTCTATATCTATCTATAGACAGATCTATCTATCTATCTATCTATCTATCTATCTATCTATCTATCTTTAAATTGATTGCAGAGTAAACTCTGTGCTGTGAAAAGATTTAAATATACAGGGAAATCAGTAAATGCAGATGATCAAGAATGAGCTTGGTAAAACCCTGACAGAGTAACTTCCATTTCAAATTAACATTCTAGTCCTCAGGAATGATACAAAAAAACATAGCAGAATAAGGCGCTCCGATTTCAGTGAGACTTCCTTTTAAGAAATCAATCGGAGCCCTCCATCTATTATTTGATCAGATTTTGTGTGGCCCTCGTGCAAGACAATTTCTACATAGGTCTTTTCTAGAGCTTGTGCAAGAGAATCCCATGGCTTTAAGGCTTGAATCACTATGATTCAGAACCCATTAAGGTTCGTGGGGGGGGGGATGTGAAATTTAATCTTTGGGTTCCTGCTGGGTATCTGCTTTGAAATGCTTAAACCTCAACTCAACAGCACAGAGAATTATGGCGTGCAAGGATGCTTAGCTTCAATACACCCCTAGCAGCTAGCAATATTTAACTTGTGAAGTCATTTTTTTTTTGCTTCCCAACCTGTGTCGCAAATATGCTTGGGAACTCGGGAAGAAAGGGTAAAAAATAACGAAACAATGCCCTTATTCATGTAACATCAGATCCAGCTCCATGGAAACATGTTGTGATGACAAACACACACACACACACACACACACACACAGCAAGGGCGCAAGTCACACTTAAAAAGACAGGCGAAAGGGAAACTGTTAGTTTAATGAATAACGTGCATCAGTTTCAAAAAAAAGAAAAAAGGTAGAAACAAAGAATACCTGGGAGTTAAATATCCTTTAAAGTACTTCAAATCCATTTCAGTTCTGAATGGAACCCTTCAAGGGAATAATCTTCCGGGGGTCTCTCTTTGTAAGATAAAAAGAAAAAGAATATTCCCCCGCCCCCCAGGGCAGAAATAATATGTCACGAATAACCAACTCCTTTTCTTCAGATGGGAAAGCATAATATTTTTTCTTAGAATATAACAAAGCTGGTAAACTGACCTATAAAGCCCTACATTGCTTAGGCCCAGGGTACCTGCAGGACCACCTACTGCCACAAGCATCCTCCCAGCACCCTGTCCGCTGTCATAGGTTTGGGCTTCTCAGGGTGCCCTCAGCCAGACAATGTCGGCTGGCGGCGCCCAGGGGGAGAGCTTTCTCTGTGGGAGCGCCGACCCTGTGGAATAATTTCCCCGTGGAACTTCGGACCGCCCTGGACCTTCGCTCCTTCCGCCGCAACTTGAAGACATGGCTTTTTTTAACCAGGCAGGCTATGGTTGACCATTTTAAAATTATTTTTAAAATAATATTTGTTAGATTTTGAACTTTTATTGGCCCCTTTTTAACTCTTTTTAGTGTTTTATGTTGTTTTGTCTATAAGATATCTGTTTTGTATATTTTATATGTTTTTGAGGTTTTTTATTTCCTATGTTTTTATTGTGAGCCGCCCTGAGTCCTTCGGGAGAAGGGCGGCATAGAAATTAAATCAAAATAATAAAAAAATAAAAATAAATGTACCGCATTTTTTGGACTATAAGACGCACTGAGTATAAGATATGCCAAGATTTTGAAGAGGAAAATAAGAAAAAAAAAATAGTTTTTCACATCCGCGTGTCTGGTGTTTTCCCTCCCCAGCCCCCTGGAGCAGTCTGCAAGCAGGGGTGAAATCCAAAATGTTTCCCTGCCGGTTCTGTGGGCGTGGCTTGGTGGGCGTGGCAGGGGAAAGATATTGCAAAATCTCCATTCCCACCCGACTCCAGGGGAAGAATACTGCAAAATCTCCATTCCCACCCCACTCTGGGGACAGCCAGAGGTGGTATTTCCCGGTTCTACGAACTACTCAAAATTTCTGCTACCGGTTCTCCAGAACCTGTTAGAACCTGCTGGATTTCACCCCTGGTCTGCAGGCCTCCCAAACCCTCTGCCCAGGAGTGAAATCCTACTGGTTTGCACCAGTTCAGGCAAACCGGTAGTGATTAAATCTACAAGTTCGGCAAACCGGTAGTAAAAAAAAAGCCTTCGAGTCTTTCATCCAAATGCTAACCAGGTTTGAGCCTGAGTTTTTTCTGCCACCATTGCTGATAGATGAAATGAGACAAAAATGTTCAGAACATGCCAAATTATCCTTTTGATGTAAAATAGAAAGACAGATAACTCAAAGCAGTTTAGTATGTTGGTTGAGGCACTGGACCAGGGGTGGGTTCTACTTACCTTTACTACTGGTTCTCTTCCTGCACGCGCACGCACGTGATTTGCGCACGCTCACTTCACTCGCACGCGTGCCTAAAGCGCACTACCACGCATGCGCAGTAACTTCTTTTCCAGGAAAAACCTCGAAACAAGCGCTCTGCGCATGCGCGGAGCACTGTTTTCAGAGGTTTTACCCAAAAACTGTAAGTTCGGGTGCGCGGGTGGGCCCGGGTCCGGGCCACGGAGAACCGGTTTGATGACGTCATAACATCACCGCTACTGGATCGCATGAACTGGACCGAACCGGAAGCAACCCACCACTGCACTGGACTGGGAGAATCGAGATCTGAATTTTGGTTCTGCCTTAGACATGAAAACCAATGGGTGGCTTTCATAGAATTATAGGATTGAAAGGGACCTCAGAGGTCTTCTAATCCAACCTCCGGGCCATGGCAGGAATCCTTATACCATCCCAGACAAATGATTGTCCAATGTTTTCTTGAGAACCTCCAGCAAAGGAGCCCCCACAAATCCATGAGGCAAGTTGTTCCACTGACTTTGGTTCATCTTTTCTAAGGATGAAGACAACAGTAAGGGAACTCCCAAATTTTGCCATAAAAACCACATGGGATCAGTGGTGAAATCTAAATTTTTTTTCCACCAGTTCTGTGGGTGTGGCTTGGTGGGCGTGGCTTGATGATGGTCATGTCACCGGGTGGACGTGACCAACTTTTAAAAAACTTTTTAAAGCATTTTTAACTAGTAAAAAATGCTTTTAAAAGTTAAAAAAAAAGGCTCTGATGATCAGGCAGCTCAGCAGTAATTGTCAGAGCCTTTTTTTTTACCTTTTGAAAGCATTTTTTACAACCTATTTGGCCGAATAGGTAGTAAAAAAATGCTTTTAAAAGGTTAAAAAAAACAGCCATCTCAGCTGAGCCGCGTGGTTATCAGAGCCTTTTTTTTAACCTTTTAAAAACATTTTTCACAACCTATTCCTACCATTCGGGCGGGAAAAGCATGCAAGCTAGAAAGAAGTGGCAAGCGGGAGACCAGGTGATTGGGTGGGCATGGTTGGAGAGGGGGGCAGGGATTTTTGCTACCGGTTCTCCGAACCACCCACCGATCGGCTGATCCGATCCAATCCGAACCGGGAGCATTTCACCCCTGCTTGGGATACTTCATATCATTTCCAGCCTTGATGTAAAGGCCCAAATATTTATAGACTGATAACGCAGAATGCTTCAATTGTGATGTTCTTTTTACTTTCATTAATTTTAAGTACAGAATATCCGGCTTATATCTGCTTTCCCCATAGCCCTATTTTACAAAAATTCATTACTTCAGCACAGCGATGCTGTGATTTGCTGTTTGTCTTCTAAGCAAAAGAGATGTTCCCATCTCAAACTTTAAAAGAGTGCCTTTAAAACCACATGTTGGATAAAAGCATGGATTCTATGCTGTGCTCCATTCAAACTCCATCACTTTTCGTGACAAGATGTCACAATCTGAAATCAAAAACTTAAGTTTTAATATTAAAAATTTTCTCACAAATTGAGAAATCCTGCCAACGTCTGAATTCTAATAAACCCTTTTCTCAGCCCTAGAATGTATATTGCAGTGTTTCTCAACCTTGGCCACTGGAAGATGTGTCAACCTTGGTGGCACATCTAATTAATGCTCTGGCTAAGTGCTTCAGTTTAGTTCCAGATGCCAGCAATTAGTGCTGGTTCGAATCTCACCAGGCTCATGGTTGACTTAGCCTTCCATCCTTTCAGGGTAGGTAAACTGAGGAACCCAGATTGTTGGGGGGCAATAAGCTGACTTTGTAAAAAACTTCCACTTGGAAGCAGGCATATACAAGGAATGAAGGAATTTGCTGAGCACTTGAGTTGTGCTCGAAACTGTAATCTGCCCTGAGTCTCCAGAGAAGGGCGGGATATAAGGGGAAATAATAAAAAAAAAATTATGCAACTCCAAGGTGCAGGGAGAAATGGATGATGAAGCATTTATAACACTTAATAAAAAATATATTCAACTATGTCTCCCACATGCCATAAACAGCAATACAGGTAGTCCTCAATTTATGACCACAGTTGGGATCAGAGTATCTGTTGTTAAGCAAATCGGTTAAGTGAGTCGTGCCTAATTTTATGGCCTTTTTTGCCAGTTAATTGCAGCTGTTAAATGAATCAACCAGCTGTAAAATGAATCCAGCTTCCTGCATTGACCTGGCATCATGGATGCTGGCTGGGAAGGTTGCAAATAGCGGTTATAATGATCTTGGGATGCTACAATCCTTGTAAATATGTGTCAGATACCAAACAACTGAATATGTGACAGTGGAAATCTTGATTCATGTTACCTCTGGAGATACTAGTTGTAAGTGTGAGTACCAGTTGTATATCACGTTTTTTAGTGCCCTTGTAATTTCAAATAGTTGCTAAATGAATTAAAAATGAAGGTCTACCTGTATTGCTTTCTTTTTAGATTGACAGATCAGGGCTGCATCCTAAATCTGTTGTTCACCCTGTTGACTCATGACTTGTGTAAGGTTTGCCACCAAACCATATTGTGAAGTATGCCGACGACACAATAGTAGTGGGCCTTATTCAAGATGGCGATGAGGGAACTTACTGCAAGGAGATAGAGGGTGAACTGGTGTAATAAGAACAGCCTTGCTTTAAACTAAAGAGATCATTGTCCATTTCAGAAGAGGCTGGCACAGCCACATTCCTCTGTGTGTAAATGATTCACCTGCGCAGATGCTATAGCAGCATCAAAATTTGGGGTGTGCAGCTAATGAATAGGTTGGCTTGATTGCTCAACAGCGAGGCACCGGTGAAGCGGGCATAATAGCAGTGCCAGCATTTTCTGCGTCGCATGATAAAGTACATCTGGAGGAAGTACCCTGTCCTCACCACTTTCTATAGAGGGATGATTGAGAGCATCCTGTCATATTGCATAATGTCTGGTTTGGAAGCATCATTGCTTCAGACAGGAAGGCAGTGCAGCGTGTGGTGAGGATGGCAGAAAAGATCATAGGTAGTTCACTTCTTATCCAGGATATGGCCTACGATGCTTCAGCAGGGCCCGCAGGATTATCTGGGACATGACACATCCTCCTCATGATCTGTTTTCCTTGCTACCTTCCGGGAGGAGACTCCGTGGTAACCGAAGCAGAACATCCAGATTCAGCCAAGTTTTGTTCTGTACAGTTATCAACCTTGTAAACTCACAAACTTCCCCTTTCCGCTATGTATTTGAGATGGATAGGGATTAATATTGATATGTATTTATATGTAAGGGTGTAGGTATATACATATGTATGTGTTTTTTACCTTTCTACCCAGGTTTGAATCCCAGAAGGGTATGGCTAGCTGATGAGAGCTAAATAGCTTGAAATAGATCTATACTAGTCTCTCTTATTATTTCTTTCTCAGCAAAACAGAAAGCAAATACATATGTATGTATATACTGTAGCATGTCTATATGTGTGTTGTGTACGTATACACTTTTGAGCAACAGAATTTCATTTTTAATGTGTACCACAGTGCCCACAGGGGAAAAAAATGACTATAAAGGTTATCCTATCTTATTCTTCTAGAGTTGTAATAAGGCATGGACATTACCCCAAGAATTAACAGTGGCATTTGACAAGGGAATTGTAAAGATGGCGTTAATCTAAAACTGGACTTTGGCATACCACCCATGCGTCGTTCAACATTGTAAACTAAAATCCAATTGCTAGTTCAATTGGCATGAAGGGTCTATTTCAGGGGTTCCCAACCCGTGGTCTGTGGACCGGCACTTGTCAAAAACTGGGCAATACCCACAAGTGAAGCCCCATCCGCGGGATGCAAGAAGCACACAAAACCACGCCCTCTCCGTCCGCGGGAAACACCTTTCTCCATAGAACTCGTCCCTGGTGCCCGAATCTTTGGTCTGTTTAACATAATGCCATCGTGTAGTATTGTGTGAACAGGACATTGGTGTGTTGCATTCTGAAAACAAGTGAAACTCCTACATTTAAAGCCTCCTTCTACCTTCAAGCCAAACACAACACACAAATAAAGGAGAATATTTGTAGCTCAAGGTTGAAATGAGCTTGGTTGTTTTCTTGCAGAGGGTTCAGTGACAAAGTGATGATTTTACCTGCTTTGGGCAGTGGTGGGCTGCAACCGGTTTAACAGGTTTTGTGAGCGCACAAAAGCGTTCAAAATACAGCAATCTGAAGCTCAGCTGCTTACCTTCTAAGGTAGCCCTGGGAGGTAGAACAGTGAGGGGGAGGGGAAATCAGCTGTGCTGCACAAATCAACTGAGCCAGAAAGAAGGAAATAAAGGACAGGGTAGGGCGGGGGCAGGTGGGCGGGGCCAGCTGATGGTTGGACCTACCAGTTCGTTAGAACCGGCAGCAGCCCAACAAATCTCTACAAGAAAACAACCAAGTTTTCTTGAGAGCACCAAGGGCCCCTCATAAAAACACAAAATGAGACGGATTCTGCTAACAGGGATAGAACAATTTATGAGTGTATCTACAGAATTTATTTTAATCACTTCTGACTCTGTTTTAATTGCCAATAGATGGAGTGTCTATTTAAGGCACTCTATGAATTAATGATCAGTGAACAGCAAAGAACTCTTAACTTTTTCCAAGCCTCTTAGGCCAGGGATGGGGAACCTTTTAGACAGAGAGTGCCCAAACCAGAAGCTGTGTATGTGTGCGCGCTCCAGAAATCCAACAACCAGCTGGCTGGCACACATGCGCACATCGGAAACCCAACAACCAGCTGGTTGAGCTGGGACAATGGCACACGTGCCCACAGAGAGCTCTGCGTGCCACCTCTGGCACATGTGCCATAGATTCGCCATCACAGTCTTAGGCTAATCCAGGTTTAGGCCAATTTAAATTAAAAGATAGTAAGTCCATATGAGTAGTAAGTCCTGAGATCAGCTTGTGATCCTCAATGTGCAATCTTAACCCTATTTCTTGGGTAGGAAAAAAATAGAATCCATATGCGTACAGATATGAACAAATTTGCTGCTTTTGTTTTAAAAGCAGAGTTCCTAGTACCAGTACTTCTTTCTTGACAGGTTATGTATTTTCTTTCGCTTTTTTAACAAATTGTTCAGAATGCATACGTTACGTATGGAAACTTTCATTGTATTTGCAATAGGCACACTAAAAGCAAGAGATTCCTGGTAGCTAAACCTCATTTGGTTTCCATGGATCTAAAGTCAATGTATTCCTTTTCTTTTTCATGTTTTTTTGGCTTGTTTTATTCTCTTTTGTGCATATAAATCACAGCCAGAGAGATCAGCAAAAAATGAAATCAAGGCACCTGAGGAATAATTCACATCTATTTACATATCAACATAGATGGAGGAAGAACACGAGAACACAATAATATATTGATGGCAAAAGCTTGCATAATTGTCACAAAGACTGCCAAGGTACAAACATCATTTCTGAAGGCATTTCAGGAAACAATGGAAACTACAAGGCAGGAAATCCAGTTCAACTTAGGGAGAAGTACAGGAGAAAAACCAAGAAAGGAAATTCTCCAAAATGAGCTGAGATGAACAAGTAACAATTTACACCTTCGAATATTCTTTACACATATTACTGGAATGCAAATAATCTTTGATCCAAATACAGAGTAGAAAATGATCTTCCAAAAAAAAAAAAAATTGGGGACATTGAGAGCTTCTCCTTATTATCTTTGGATAAACAATGTTCTTAAAAAAAATAACAAGAGTTGTTCTTTCTTAGAGATTGGAATTCATAGCACCAGAAAGTCCAGCAATTTGTAACTTTGGCTCAGAAGAACCAACACAAAGAATAAGAGATGGCTGAAGCCAAGAGGTAAGATTATTGCTGTACGCACAAGGCAAGGACTTCAGCCACCATCATAAAACAAATTTGCAAACTGGCTTTCTAAAACTCTATTGCGTTCCATAGTTCTGCATCAGTTCACTAAAATTTATATCTTACAGCATTAATAGATAGAGAATTCAGTCTGGAAGACAAGGCTTGGAACTAATTACGACCACAATTGAGCCCAAAATTTCTGTTGTTAAGTAAGACATTTGTTAAGGGAGTTTGCCCCCGTTTTACAACCTTTCTTGCCACTGTTGTTAACTAAATCACTGCAGTTGTTAAACTAGTAACACGGTTGTTAAATGAATCTGGCTTCCCCATTGACTTTGCTTGTCAGAAGATTGCAAAAAGAGATCATGGACAGTTCAAGTGTCATAAATATGAATTAGTTGCCAAGTATCTGAATTTTATTATGTGACTAAGGGGATGCTACAATAATTGTGTGAAAACCATTGTAAGTCATTTTTTTAACGTGCCTTTGGTAACTTTCAACAGTCATTAAATGAATTGTTGTAAGTCAAGGGCTACATGTACTATACAATCACCAAAAAAGGCATAAATTCTTCAAGCAATCTCTGCTTCTTTTAGTTTTTAATCACTGTAAAAGTAGCCCACAAAATATTTTTTGTTTGTTTTGCCTTAAGGAACTTGCGCTGAAAGTACTAGGAAGCGAAGAATTAAACAAAGCAAAACCAAAAATATCTTGTTTTCTGAGGATGAAATTTATAATTAGGTTTCTCATCAGCGCAGAATGTAAATTAAGTGAAATATTTGCTAGATACACACATTTGTTTAAAGTATCGAGGGACTCCAATCTCAAGACGTTTTAGCTCAAAAACTAGATCACTGGCAGAGGAAATATAAATTATACTACCACAGGAATTTTAACTTTCTAAGAAATATTCAAACTAACAATTTGCAACATGAATCAAGAAAAAATGGCAGAGAATGATTTGGCTCTGGTTAGTTAGTAGCCTCGTACAGGAAGTCCTCGGCTTATGACCATTCGTTTAACCAAAGTTATAATACCCTGCCTTTCCACTTACTACTTTGCAGTTTTATGATCACTAATCAAATGTTTGGGAAGATGGCTGAAGTCCTGCAATCACTAAGATTTGAGATCTACCCAGCTGGTTTCTGACAAAAAATAAATAAAATCAGTTGGGGAAGATAGATTTCTTTAACCACCATGTTAAAAAAATGACCCAATTATGTAATGACTTGTTTTATGATTGCACCAACTTACAATGGAAATTCCAGTCTCAAGTATGGTTCTAAGTTGAAGATTACCTATATATTGCCTCCTTTTAGCACTAACCCAAACCTATTGTACTTTCCTTGATGTATCCGATTTTCTTTTTGCCTTGAAAGTTTACTGGTCCACATGGAAAATTATCTCTTCCAAGACTGAAAACATTTTAAACTTGTTTATTCTGTCCTTTCCACCGTTCTACAGTATTTGTACCAGTGGTGAAATCCGGCTGGATCTATCCCATTTTTGACCCTCTGTGCATGCATTTCCGAACTGGTAGTGAAGGTAAGTGCATTTCACTGCTGATTTGTATGCTTGATCAGAATGGGATTTGGGAGGGGGGGGGTAAATTTCACTAAACTTTCAATAAATTAAATTGAGCCAGCGGTCATTATGAGATTGAACAGTTCTATCATTCATCAAGCTGAGATAAATGGACATTTTTTTTCACATGATGCATTCAGCTAACCTAGCAGGGAAAACTATTCTGCCCTGGAAAATGTTTTCTTTTGTTGTTGTTGTTTTTAATAAGTGTCTTACTTTATTTAAAAATAAATAAGTTGATCACAAATTAGTTTGTGGGAAAGAGCAATGTTACATTGAGGAACAGAATTTGTCTCTTCACTCAACCCATGATGAATAAAGTTAATGCCAATATAATTAAATAATTGCTGAATGGTATTTGGTGGAAGAATTTTGTGTGATACCTCAAGCCTGGGGATATTTAATTTATCCTTTTGGAACAATGGTGGGTGAAGCAAGGAATGGGTCTGCCATCTTTTAACAACTTTGTGATTTTAGAAAAAAACTAATCATAAGCCATGAAGTTTGGCAACAGCAAGACAGCTCGTCCTCTGCGCTTTTAACAAAATATTTAACATGTGATTGGGGTATAAGCTTTTTCCTTCCTTTTTTAGGGTCAAAGTTTTGGAGAAGCCCTCTGTGCTCCTAAATTACTCTGGAATTTTTAATTTTTTAAAAAAAATTCAAGGCGATTATTTTGCAAGTGCATGAATGAATCACAACTTTTCCTTTTCCAAAGGATCCTGGAAATGGGGTTCCTCTAAGGTCCCCTTTCAAAGCTACCTACTGGCAGGCAACAACTAAGCTGGTTTTGAAAAGCAGTTTTACTCAAGTGTTCTAGTCAAGAATCTACCAAATTCCTTCATCTTGTTTGTTAGTGGCTGATCCAACCCATTCAATTCTCATCAGAAAGCAGAGAAATTGCCAATATTCACAAGGCACATACAGCTCTATTTATGGCACCAACTGTTTGCCAAAACCTCTTTTTCACTGATCATCCAGAACAAAGGGTCTCCAAACTTGGCCACTTTAAGACTTGTGGACTTCAACTGAAGTTGTAGTCCACAAGT
>JANHFM010003284.1:2398-17788 GCA_032468115.1 Grayia smithii
GTATTTCATAGACTCCTTGGTTTTCTAGCTGGATCTTGTCTTTGGGGTTTCTTAAGATGTTGGCTATTTTTTGGTCACTGCAGAATGCTGTCTTGATATTGTGTTTGTGGAGAATTTTGCTGATTTTATCTGTGGTGCCTTTGATGTAAGGGAGGAAGGCGATGCCATTGTCCTGTTCTGCGTCTCAGTTCTTGGGAGGTATCTCCCTTTGGATTAGGTTCGTAATTGTGTTTCTTTGGAATCTGTTAGAGATTAAAATATTTAGTGGTTAATGCAACTGCCTAACAGCTAGCTGATGAGAGCTAAATAGCTTGAAATAGATCTATTCTGGTCTTCCTTATTATTATATCTTTCTCAGCAAAATAGAAAGCAATATATATTTGACTAGAAATAGTTTGTTGTGAAAACAACTACCTGGATGGCTCCTGGGATGGGGTTGAAGGGCAAAAGGGAAGCAGTATGCTCCCTCCCATATTTGGGTAAACCAGGTACTACAGAAAGAAAAAAAAACATATGTGTGTGTGTGTGTATACATATATACACACTGTTTATACATATAAACAGTTATTTATATTATACAAAGAGGATAAAAATATTTATAGAAATCAAACTGAATCTAACACAAATTCCTACCTACTGTCAGCCCTTCAAGGTAGACCAGAATAGGATACCAAAGTTATGACTAGTAATACAACTCTTTTATAAGGTTATGGTAGCAGAATCTTGCAAATCTGAATGTGCTAACCCATCTCTTCTTTTTTTCATCAAGATATTTTTTTATTTTATTTAGAAAGTTAAAATACAAGCCTTCCCCCCCAAAAAACCCAAATTTTACAAAAACAAAACAAAATTAGACAAACCATTAAAAATTAAAAGTGTATTAAAAAGTTAAAAGACAAAACACATATATATTGTCCTAACAGCTGAATACTGATAAATATATTGCAGCAATAATATATTCCTAGCCACCCACTCCCATAAAGCAAGCCTACTATCTATCTATATTTATATCTATATCAACTATATCTATATCATCTATCTACCTATCAGCCATCCGTCCGTCCATCCATCCATCCATCCATCCATCCATCTATCTATCTATCTATCTATCTATCTATCTATCTATCTATCTATCTATCTATCTAATCATCTATCATTAGCAGGTAACAGGTAAACCAAGAACAAAGTGGTAGTAGATGTGAAGCTGTTGTAGACTTTCTACAAGTTAAATACAATAATAGATTGATAACAAAGGGCCCCCTCCATCCTTTTATCTTCATGAGAACTAGAGTGTAATGTCCAAATTCAAATTTAGATTTCTTTTATCTGACCGTTGCCTTAATTTCAATACTTCTCCCTGTTCCTGAAGGTATTCCTACTGTTCATTATATCTACAATAAGAAGAAACAAGGAGAGTTTGCAATATATTTTTCTCCCAAATAGATGTTTCAGTTTGATTTGACAGGTGTTTCTCTAAAGCAGTTTATAAAATATATCTATTTTCCACATCCCATTATTCTTCAATGAATTTTATAAATAAGAAGTGTTCATTTAAACCAATGAACTCCCTAGAGAAGTTAGCAATGTATCTGTATCAAATAATGAGATTGGGATGGTGTGTGTGTGTATGAGAAATCAGTTTTATATTGATTAAAATTGCTATTTTATATAGCAATTTTACATAATCAGCTGGTTAATCTAAAGCAAAGGAAAGGATAACCCACATTTCTTAAATTTTTCTGCAAATAAAAAGAATGTGGTCTTCATATCCCTGCATTTTCCAAAGTCATATATGAGTCACTATTTATTTATTTATTTATTTATTTATTATTTATTTATTTATTTATTTATGGAATTTGTATGCCGCCCTTCTCCTGAAGGACTCAGGGTGGCGTACAGAGATTAAAATTCAACAGTATGAATTAAATATAAATTAAAATCAAATTAAAATTATTAAAATTATTACAATATTAAAACCCTTTTGATGGATCAGTCCATTTGGTGGAAAAGCCACGTCTTCAGGTCGTGGCGGAAGGAGAGGAGATCGGGGGCTGTCCGAAGCTCGTTGGGCAAACCATTCCAGAGGGTCGGTGCTCCCACAGAGAATGCTCTCCCCCTGGGAGCCGCCATCCGGCATTGCCTGGCTGACAGCACCCTGAGGAAACCTGCTCTGTGAGAGCGCACAGGACGATGGGAGGATGGCAGAAGGTGGTCCTGCAAGTACCCCGGCCTAAGCCATGTAGGGCTTTATAGGTAAATATCAGCACCTTGAAACGGATCTGGAGGACCACTGGTATCTATCTATCTATCTATCTATCTATCTATCTATCTATCTATCTATCTATCTATCTATCTATTATAGATGACAGATGGATGGATGGATGGATGAAGAGAAAGAGATAGACAGACTAGACAAGACAGACTTGCAGGACTGAAGAATTAGCAAAAAAAAAAGTGTATCATCCAAAGTAAGTTTTTGGTGGATTTCATGTGAAATATTTCTCTTATAAAATGGCAATAAAAGAGATTTTGAAAATTGAATAAACTTGGTAACTGATAAATATTACAAAAACATGTGAGTTCCTAGTATTTCTATGGGTGCATTCATAGCATGTCCCAATTAGATAAGGTGACCTTTATCAAATGCTCTTCCTTTTGCAATGTCCTTCTGCACAATTCCTTCTACTAATGATATCACCCCTGACTGAAGAAAGAGGTTTCTAGATTATAACTATACATCTGGACAAGAATGTGATTTACTAGATCAAGTTTCTGCTAGTAGTGGTGATGGCAATGATGAAACTCACAATTAAGGGACTCATAATGACAAATTAAAGTTTTTGTAGTGGATGGATTGTAAAATTGAATTTTCAAGTTTTTCATGAAGTCCTTGATCAAGTCCAGATGAAATTCATATCCAATTATAAGTGTAGAAAGTAAGGAAAGTAAGCTTGGTAGAGATAGCAAGAATTGTTGCCAAGATGACAAGGAATAAAACATCATGTAAATCCACCACAGACAGATGACATTAGGAAGCAGCTCAGATAAACACCTCCTTAATTCATTCATCTATTAAAAAGGAGAGGAGATACAACACAATTAGACTTGTAGAATTCTGTTATAGCCAATCTCAATAAAGGTAATTTTAGCCTTCCTGCAGGACTGATTTCTTGTCTAGTCTACCTAAAAGGACTGATGTAAGTGAGATGAATGGACATTCTGTTGCAACTACCATGTTAACTTTTTTTGACCTCCACACATTATCTATGGATGCTGCTATTCAAATTTGACAGCCAGAATCTGGCTAATAATCTGCTAATAATCTCTGATGTAATGGTAGAGCTAAGCATTATCATTTGAAAAAGGCCTTATTTATTTTAGAGTCAATGACTTATTTCTTTTACATGTTTTAAATGCTTATTATTATTGTTTTAATGCTGAATATGGATGCTTAAATGGTTGCATGTTAAAATGTTTAGGGTCATGTGGGACCGCAGCAGAGTATAAAAATAAACAAATAAACAAATAGAATTGTAGTGCCTATATGTAAGTAACATGTGATATTTCATAATTGCTTGATGTTTAAATGGAGTCTTTCATGGTTGATCTAATATGAGCCCTTGGGGCCAATATTCACTCCTTCTGGATGTTTCACTCCTATTATATCTTGATGTGCTTTATTTCTTTTCCTAGACTTCTCTCCATTTTTCTCTTCTCTTCCTCTTACTGTGCACTCAGATAACCAAGTGAGGCACCACAAAACCTTTTCCTAACCCTAGTCTAGTCTAGTCTACTCTAGTCTAGTATAAAAATTAAAAATATATTTTGATTTTCCGACTTTGATTTCAGAAGTAAGCTAAAATAATTAGAGAAACAAATACAAAATTCTTAATTGAGGGGAAATAGGATAGGCAGCATCTAGTTTAGGAATTGAACATGTGAAAAAAGATATCGATCAGGGATGTCAAACTCAATTTCACTGAGGTCCAGATCAGGGTTGTGTTTGACTTTAGGGAGCTGGGATGGGTGTGGCCGGGTGATCATGGCCAGCTCAACATCATTTGTGTCTCCGTTAGCCCTCTGCCAGTGAAAATGGAGCCAGGGGGGGCCATGTGCAGCCCCCCTAGGCCCCATTTTCGGCCACGACAGCATCCTGCAACCCTCTGCCAGCAAAAACAGAACTCCATTTTTGCTGGCAGAAGCACTGTGGATCAGTCCTTCCCTGTTTCCAGGGCAGCCCTGCAGGCCAGATTTAAGTACCCCAAAGGCCAGATTTGGCCCCAGCCCTGAGTTTATAGTTGATCATCATGTTTTAACAGCAGTATAATTGATCTGAGTGCCTTAATCCCAGCTACAGTTGTTCCTGAAATATTTATCTCAGTAGGTACTACTATTAGAAGTGGGACTAGGAAATCAAAAAAGGAAAAATAAGGAACATGTGGGAAGAATGCATGTTTCTTTTTTGCAAGAACATCTACTATGATTTCCTTAGCTAAAATGCCAACTTTTAAAAAGTCAAACTAAAGCAAAAGCATCTTTAGAATGTTATATAACTGGAATGGTGTTAAACTGACTTTTCTAGCCAGCTAAGGAATACGGTGAT
This sequence comes from Grayia smithii, assembly GCA_032468115.1. Taxonomy (NCBI): domain Eukaryota; kingdom Metazoa; phylum Chordata; class Lepidosauria; order Squamata; family Grayiidae; genus Grayia; species Grayia smithii. The sequence goes on from JANHFM010003284.1 coordinate 7,002, forward strand.
TAGGGTTTTTTATTTTAGGGGGGTTAAATGACTTCTGGATTAGATTAGGTTGGGATGTATGAAGGGGTAAGAAAACCATGATTAATTTAGACAGCCTTTTGCTACATGCACAAATATATTAGGCTGACTGCTGGAGGGTGAATAGGGAGCAGGAATGTTTTATGAGAGCATCTCTTTCTATCTTGAGATGAAGTGATTAGTTAGAATGATGGGCAGATGTAGAAAATAATAATAAATGGTGACTCTTCAATTAAGGGTGAAAACTAAGTGATTTTAGTATGTGAATGCAGCCTTTAAGTTTTGCCACCTTCCATAACAATTCTGGATAGTTTCTTTCAGACGTTCTGTCTGCGCAAATTCTGTTCTATTTGTCTTCCCTACAACATTTTACGTGGTTTTCCTTTTCCTAGCAGTATCTTCACTAGGAAAAAAAATAAACCAGTTTTGCATGGAGAACACCATTAATAATGAAATGCAGTCTGTGTGCTTTTAAAAAGTCTATTTCTTCCTTATAAATAAATGGTAATTTGTTTTAAAGCGTCATTGCACATAGTGTTCTGCCAGATCTCACGCTTTCGATTATTTTAAATAAATGTACCATAAATGGAACAAGTTCTTTCTAATTTGCAAATGATATGCAACATTTTTCAAAAAATGGGGGGGAAGAGAAGAAAAAAAAATCTGTGAAATTTCTCCTTAACTACTTCTCATTAATGGGAAACTGTTCAATGACCTGTAAAGATGAAAGAATTAGTGAATTGGTAAAATTATCAGAATGAAAAATCTGTATAATTTTGATTTCATTTAAAAATCTGCTAAACAGTCTAGAGGCTTTAGAAAAGGATATTACTTTTTAATTTCACACTCACATATGCCCTCGTATCAGTATTACAAATGGGCTGAAATAAAGGCAACAAATAGTATGCTTAAATGTACAACATTAGAAGAGTCGATTTAAACTCAGATTTCCTACCATGCCCCTCCCCTCTATTTCATTAAAACAACTGAAGACATTTAATTAAGTGACCATTCTGCTAAGTGGAGCAAAAATTAATATACATAAATGAATTTATGTATGGGTGATGATGCATAATTAAAAATATGCTTCAGATGAGAGGCTGAGGATAAAAAGAAAACATTTTTACAAGACTTTATCAAGGCTACTGAGCTCTGCATTTTAAAAGATGTCTGATATTTATATACACAGAGATACAGGCCGTACTATATACAAGACACATAGATGCACACACAGACACACAGACACACACATGCAATATAAACTAATTGGCTGTAATTTCTCAAACAAACTATTCCACGGTTGCCATAAAGTCTAACATATGAACTGAGTCGTAAGCTCCATTTAGTTCAATGAGATTTACTACTATGTATGTAAAAAAAAAAAAAAATAGGACTGAAGCCTTAAACCTGGGTCATAATCATATTGAGGTACAAGGAATCAACCTTAAGCAAAGCTTAACTTTGCCATAAATATTACTTGTTATTCTACCACATTTACTATGTCATGTTACCAATATGGTGAAAATGATACTTGAAATGTATTTTATAAACATGTATGATGAGCATCAGAAGCCAAGTGAAAGGCAAACATTTGATACACTAGACCTAACCTCATGTTTCCTTGTGAAAACCCAGTATGGACATAAGAAATGTACCTCTGACATAAAACAGTTTTATACAGATGTAGTTTTGTGTGTCAAATAAACAAATGAGCCCAGTTGGAGGCACATACATTCAGCCCACATCAAGCAAATGAAGGAAGAATGCAAATAATGAAGAGGATGACCAATATCGTGTAGGAAAGTAAATTTATGGTACTTGAGATATTGTACTTGGGATATTTTGGAATTTCTTTTAATTTATGCAATTCTTCTTTTTGGGCCATTTCTTTTAATATCCATCCATTACTGAATTTTTTTTAGGTTTTTAAATTCTATCCTTTGCATTTATCAACTGGGTGAAAGGATTTCTTTTTAACCTTGTTAAGCCACTAGGAGAACTGGTACTTCTATTTTATTCTAACTACAATTTAATAACACGAAAAATATGTTTTCATCTCCCTTACCCAAAATATATAGAAAGGAGGGAGGGAGAGGGAGAAGAGAGATCTACTACCAAATAGCAGCAATTGGAAAGGTACACAGAATTTCTAAAAAGGGAAATAATTTTTGTTAAGTATAGTTTGCTATTCCAAGTGTAATGGAATACTGTAAATTGCATTGTGATTTAATTGAATGCTTTTAATAATGGTTATATGTTTTGCCATTTTTTGTCATTTAGAATTTACTGTTAGATGCTGTTTGGTAGTTTTGAGTAGCAAGCTGCCCTTAAAACAAATACATGATACTTGATAAAGTATTTGAAATAATAAATAAGTATTTGGTTATATTTCATGATTTTTCTTACTCCTATTCTCATTCTTCAACTACTACTTCAGGATGCAAACTTCCAAGGTGCTTTTTTGTAAACTAAGATATCTCAACATTCTATCATATTTAGAGTTTAAACTATTAACATTTGCACTATCATGTTGTCTTCTGTACCATGTTGTATTTGGATGGCAACTCCCACAGTTTTATATCAATAGGAACTTCTGATGCTGTAGTCCCAAGGTATCCATCCAAAAGACATCAGGTTGCAAAGAATAGGTGTAGAATTAGAGAAGTTTTGATTGTTTTGGCTTTATAGAAATTGATGAGGAAAGGAATTCAGAAAGTGCAATTGCATCATTTCCAATAAAAAAAGATGGAACATACTGCAGGAGAAGAAGCCTATGTTGAGATTACTGGGGACAAGCCAATGGTTGATGTGGAGACAATGAACTCTTGAGCCCTTGTGAACTCAATCCTCATGACCTGGAGACTGAAGTCAACCAAACTGAAAGGTATGGGAACTTTAAGTCAGTTTAATATCTTAGATGGAGACCCTGATGGGCAGCATGTTACCCAATATATTAGTTGTATCACATTTTCCCCCTTATAACCCAAATACCTTCTTTTACCTTACGAACAGAGATCAGTGTTACCTTTCATTCCCAATCTTGGCATCTAGAATACTGAAAGACAAAATCCAGAAGGACAGAACTGCACAAAGACCACATCCTGATTCTTGCCTAACCAGATCTTAGTAATATAACCAGAGAAATAGAGAAAGTGTTGCAGACAGGGCAGTGGACAGATGAGAGATAGGTGAGCCTGAAGAAGGAATAGGGACATAGCAAACATCTTAGTAGGGACTCTCCCTATTTCTTGCACTGTGAAGGGAAGGGTTTGGGGAAGAGATATCCCTTCAGATTTGCAAGGTTCTGTTACTGTAAGCTTACAATAAAGATATAGCTAGTACTCCTTGATATGCTTCTTATCTGGACTACCTTGCAAGGCTGACACAACCTCAATAATCACCCTGGTGCTAACAATTTGTCCAAGCCATCCATACTTGCATCATCGGTACATCTCCCTTCACAACAGACCTTACCACCTATTAAGCAAAGAGAGAAACCATAGATTCAATTATCCTGAAATACAGAAATGCACTAACTAAAGTTCCCAATGATACTTTCACTACAAATGAGAGCCAACCATAGGTTCTCTTCCGCTACATAGATGAACTAGTGGCTACTGGCTGAGGTAATTCTGGTAATTGAAGTCCAAATCTTAAAATTAATTAAGTTGAGAAACACTGGTGTAGAGCTTTAGGTGTAGGTGTAGGAGTGTAGGGGTGTCAAACTGAAGGCCCGGGGGCTGGATCTAGCTGGCGGTGCTTAGATCTGGCCTATGGGGCCACTCTGGAAACAACAAAGGGAAGGCCCATGGTGACTCTTCCAGCAAAAATGGAGCTTGGAAGGGCTGTGGATGGCCCTCCTGAGATCTATTTTTGCTGGCAGAGGGTTGCAGAAGGCCATTGCAGCCAAAATGGAGCTCAGGTGCCTGTTTTAGCTGGCAGAGCACTTGGGCCACCACAGGCGCCCCTGACACAAGTGACATCGAGCTGGCCATGCCCACCTTGGCCACACCCATCCTGGCCCCCAAAGTCAAACACAACCCTAATGCGGCCCTCAGTGAAATCGAGTTTGATACCCCTGTTGTAGAGAGTAAGGAAAATGAAGATATGCAGGCACTGTTACCAAAGCTATGAGGGGAAAAATGTCTTAACTCCATAAAAGAGAGAAAATATGCAGAGGAAATCCAGACAAATACCTTCCTAATTCAAAGTATAATAAGAGGGAGGAGTACAATTCAATCAGATTTGCAATATTTTCTTATTATACTGTTCTCAGTAAAATTAGCCTTCTTGTAGAGCTGATTTCCTAATCTGATCTATTTTGTGGCTTTGACACTCTATTAGACCACCATATTCTCTAGACAATTTTATTGATTAATCTCATGTAATTTCCCATGTCACCAGATCCCTGTTAATTTCTAGGTCTTCAGAAGGCAGATCCATTAAGCTAGGGTTAATTTTTCCCTGAGTAACCAAGCTCAACAATATGGTCCTCTGTTCAGCATATTGACAACATTCCATCCAGAGATATTTGGGGACCAGGAAAAGCCAAGGGACTCCAACCCTAGCTATTTTTTCCCCTTCCAATGGAGACCCAAGCTCATATATCAGCAGTGTGGCCAATCACATGACCTTTTAAACCAGGTCTAGGAGGAACAAAGTCAGGGAGGATAATAAAGATTATACTTAGTTCCAACCTTCTCAACCACAAACACTGAAACTTCATAAAAAACCTTAAAAGATTCATCTTTTAACACTAATATCCTAAGCCCATGTTCTAAAAATAGCCTCTTGAAAAAAACAACACAACAATAGAGGATGCCCAGAAGACTGCAAATTAAGTCCTGTGAAGAGAGACTGATGGAATTTGTGTTTGTGGGAGAGAGTGCTATGAAAGCATACTTCAGGTACCTAAAAGGAGGTCATAGAGAAGCAGTTAAAATAAGATTGCAATTAAATGTTAGGGGGGGGAGATCCTACCAGTAACAGCAGTTCAACAGTGGAACCAATTAAACCAGAGAGGTAGTGGGTTCCTCTTCACTGGATGTGAAGGCTAGACAACCATCTGTCAGGAATACTTTTAATTCCTTTTCCTGCTCTCTGCAGAGAGTTGAAATCAGTGGTCTAAGTTGTGCTTCCAAATCTGGTTTCATAAATGTATGATTCTTGATACTGAGATGATGGAATGCTTGCACCAGGCAGCCTATATCATTGATGCCCTTGAGTGAGTCATGCTTCATATAAATTAGAAGGGTTGCAAGCTTTTTTAATCTAGATTAAATAGGTAGATAAATAAAATGTACAAAATGAATTAATGACTTCCATTACACAAAGCAGCTGAATCCGCTTCACCAAGTATTGCCCTTTGCAGACTTTCATAATCAGTTGACATGATTATTACAGAGATACTCACCCACATACATGTACATAGGTACATGGACAAGTATAAACACTCACAGCAAAGAAACACCAGGCTGCAAATAATATGCTTAGGTGTTGCTTTTATTGCTTTAATGGAGATTTAAAAATATTTGCAAACAAATAAATTCCTAAATAAATTCCTTAGTCAATTTTTCTATACACAGAGAGATAGGCAGCAGCTGAAATATTTGAAATATTTTGAGGCTTCTTCTGTGGGAACAATGAAAATAATGCACGGGATACTGGCTCTCAAATGGCTTTTCTTAGTGTTAGTGAATACAACATTTCAAGTGATATAACAGGATAATATTACTATTTAGTATGAGTAGCATAAGATACATCACTTCCAGTTTACATCATACTTTTGCCACAAAAATTTCAGCATTAATGTTCTGTAGAATATTGTCTCTGAAATTATAAACATCTCTCACAGGCCATTGTCATTAACAAAGCTGTCCTTTGTTAATTGGTCTAATATTCTTTTACAGTTATCTCAGATAATATTTTTAAATCTATGGTTTTAAATCCTCAGTAAGTGCACGGAATATCTTATCTAAATGTATATTCAAGGATCGTAGTAATACATGTTCCAGAAGTGGAGTTTCTTGTTCCTGCAATTTGTATTGTCCAGATAGTTTCCACTTAAATGATCGTTTTTAGGTGATCATCAGAAAAGGGTGAGAGAGATATGACTGGTGAACAGAGATAATCTTTTTACTTAAACAGATTGATTATAATACAGGCACTCTCATTTAGTGACTTATTTGGGCAGCAATCATTTGCAGGATGAAAAAGTAACTTTTCAACTAATACCCACATTTTTGTTTACAGCATTGCAGTCAACTGATACACCTTGTCCTGTTTTTTTTCTGCCTGATCCTGCAGAATAGAGAGACTGCCTAAACATGATATCTCTTCTTGATTTGCTTTTCTTCACAGCATGGCATGTCTTCAAAAGTGCTAACCTCAAGTTAACAAACTCAGTTCTAGGACCTTAATTAGTTGCTTAGAACCCTCTCCCCAGCTGGCAACTTCTGCCTGAAACTGACAAGACCTTAATCAGTTTCACACCTTCAGTTTTCTTTTCCCTCCTAAGTGGCTCCCGGCTTACACCCAAGAAGCACCTAGGCAAACAACTGGCATGAGTGAATTCCCCATTATGTGTTCCTGTTTTTACTCTCTTTAATCCCTTCTTCTCCAATGAATATAAATACCAACACCAATTCTCTTCTTGCTAATTATCCCTGGGCCAGATTCCAAAAGAAGAAGGAATGGGGGAAAAGTACTGTAAGATTCCCTCTTTTACCCAGCTTCCTTGGGAGTTGAGTACCAGACCTGACTATCTGGAGTCATAATTTCTGACACTGTAAATCAAAGAAAATATGAAATAAAATGTCAGCACAGTCACAGTCACTTGATTTTTCACTTAGTGATCACTTTGCTTAATGACCAAGTCACTAGTACCAATTGCAGTCACAAAATGAGGACTATCTGTATTGCCAGAGGCTTCCAATATATGAAAGAAGGAATGGAAAGACATTTTGGTTTGCCCGGATAAACGAAAGCTACCTCAAATTAAAACCAACCAACTAAACAACTCTTGTGACCCAAAAGACTGTCCTTCAAATTGCCAAAATGCTAAAAACATAAATAAATGTCACCAACTTCCAATTGTTCCCATTGTAGCTTACTCCATGATAGACCATGTTTGCCTGATTCAGTGTTGTTGATTAGTCCAGCAGTTTGTGGGTTGCCTTGATACTGTCAACTAATGCCTCCCCATTGCCCCATCCAGTATAGTCACATCCTTCATAATGGTAGAGTAAAACTCACATTTTAATTCATAAACAGTTCCCCTGCAAGACACTATAATTTAGTTTCCTTGATAACATTGCTGCTGAGGGAAACATGACCACATAACCCTGTCATGCTTCCTTCCCAGAACTGATTAGGACACCTTTGCCATTTCCACGTCCTTCCACCTCAGTGTTCCCCCATCATCTTCTACTTATTCTGCCCCCTGTTAACCACCACTCATCTAAATTTCCCCAATGAGTCCAGCAAGGAACAATAGGCAGTTTGAACATGAAATGTACATAAAAGCAGAAGAGCTTTGAGTGAAAGATCTCTATGGTTGTGGGAAGAGAGGGAGGGAGATCTATCAACAGATACACAGGCTTGCCTATAGCCAGAGTAATCTGCAAAGCCTTTGAAATATTTCAGTTTCATGTCTGTGATAATTAAAGAGCAATGACCTTCTCATTAGTGCTAAGAGGCCTGGTGATTATTGTTACCCGTTTTCTTAATGGATGCAGGCTACACGCATGAACTTGGAATATCAAAGCAATTCTCCAAGATATTTATTAGAGTCAAAATTACAAAAACACATAGCAAACCTTTAGTTTGAATTGCAAGTGTTAATATATGCAGAACCAAATGAATAGCTCATCTTTCTTCCCTTCTTGTATCTTAAATTTTTCATTACAAATTTCCAGGGCTTCAAAGTAGCATCTCACAGCCAGTCTCCTTTTTTCTTTCTTGCATGACAAAGAGCTGTCAAAAATTGTTCCTATGTTTGTTAATGTTTTTTTTTCTTCCCTCTTTTTTCTCTCATCTAAATGTCAAACAACTTAGCTTTAATAAAGCCCAGCATTCTTCATCTGGTGCTTCTCAGAAGGAAAACAACGCCAAAGAAGGCATCTAAAAAGGCCCTAATTAATGTTTCTCATTGATTTTTGTTTTAGTGTGATGTATTTTATGAAAATATATGAATCCAGAAGGCACTCTCATTAAAATCATTAGCAGCTCAATGTTAGCTGAAAACAGCTCATTCTTTGCATGGTAGTGTTTAAAAGCACACTCTCACACAGCTCCTTATTAACATCGCAAGCTTGTGCGAGCTGAAAACTAGCATTATATTTGTCAGGTACTATTGATGAGCACAATGTTAAAAAAAAGGCTCTATCAAGGTGAATAATAAGAGTCTATAGTAGCGGTATTCTGCTTATCTTTTCAGGGCCTCCTTTCATGCAAGCAAGCATAAAAATGTAACATCTCAAAGCATGCTTTTCTGCATTTCTTCTCTAAATTATAGTCATGACTGAGAGGGGGAAAACCGACATGTTTACCTTGTGGGCTCTGCTGTGTTGGCACAAACAGGCCTACGAAGAATACTGAAAGAGGAAAATGACATTGGATTAAGCAACGGTTTCTACTTTGACAAAATGCATAGGCTTTAGTCAACTCTTGAGAATTGTCTGTCTGGAGAGCAATAAGTAAACATTTATGCCAGCTTTGGAGTCAAGGCCTAAGATGCTGAGGCGGAGACATAATGAACCCAAGGTTGTTTTAGTTGCATTCTTTGTGAGCCACTGAGTGGATGCCTTCATCCCACTGCCCCGTGCGCTCACACAGGACTGCCCTCCTCAGGGTGCCATCGGCCAGACAATGTCAGTTGGTGGCGCCCAGGGCTAGGGTGTTCTCTGTGAGCGCACCAACCCTCTGGAATGGGTTACCCACCAACCTCCAGACTGCTCCTGACCTTCGCTCCTTCCGGCGGGACCTGAAGACGTGGCTGTTCCACCAGATCGGCTGACATGATCGGGTTTTTAATGTAATTTTTAGCTATTTTAAAATTGTTTTAATATGCTTTTAAATCAGAGTCTGATTTGGATGCCTGGGCGCTATAAGAGGAAGTACAAGTTTGATAGAAAAGTTTTCTGCAGACTGATAGGAGCTGCTATTGCTGGCTTAGTTGAGCAGTGCAGCAGGGATAGGGTGGGTGCCTGAAGCCCATTGAGGCAAATTGCTTCAAGGAAAAGTGGCTTTGTTAGGGCTATCAGATCCGGTTTCCAAAAATCCAGTTGAGATGACAACAAAGAGTGTTTTCTGTATTCTCTGGACTTGGGGAGCCCAGATCGAGTAGCTCTGCTCAATTCTTTTGTGGTTGGACTGCAAAACGTGCCCCGAACCTTTACATGGATTTGAAGAATCTTAGTTCTAGACCCAACTTTGCCTTTATAGGTAGTCCTTGACTTATTACAGTTCATTTAGTGACAGTTCGAAGCTACTACAGTACTGAAAAAAGTGACTCATGACCATTTTTCACACTTACAACCATTGTAGCATCCCCACAGTCACGTGATGTACAGTCAGATGCTTGACAACTGACTCACATTTATGACGGTTGCAGTGTCCCGGAGTCATGTAATCCCCTTCAGCGACCTTCTGATGAGAAAAGTCAATGGAGAAATGAGATTCACTGAACAACTGTGTTACTAATTTAACAACTGCTCAAGTGATTCACTTAACACATATGGCAAGAAAAGTTGTAAAATGGAGCAAAACTCAATTTTCTCACTTAATCACAAAATTTCTCACTTAACCAGAAAAATTTGGGGCTCAATTGTAGTTGTACATTGAGGACTACCTGTATTTATGCTTTGGAGATCTAGAGCTTGCATTATTTCACTTGCCTGAAGTACCCGGCTGTTCTTGGATCCCATTTCTGTTCAATAAGCTCTGTCTGCTTACTGTAGTTTATAAGGAATATAAAATTTTGTTATCTCCTATCCTTGGCTGCCTCCCTGTTGATTACTTAGGAGGGAGAGAAGAATGTGATGAACTGAGCCTGGGAAGTTTGGCCTAAAACATTTCTTCTCAAAGGAAAAGAGATCCTAAATTTTTTTTAGGAGTTTTAGATGGATCTTGGATTTGTCTGATGTAAAGACAGGATTGCGTGACCACTCTTTGGTAAACGCAACTGTGGTTGTCGGTAGCTTAGTTTGCTTGTTTGTTTTTCTGTTTTGATGGATGGGAACAGTGGTGGGTTTCAAATTTTTTTACTACCAGTTCTGTGGGTATGGCTTGGTGGGCATGGCAGGGGAAAGGATACTGTAAAACCTCCATTCCCACCTCACTCCAGGGAAAAGATCAGTGGTGGGTTGCCCCCGGTTCGGTCCGGTTCGTGCGAATAGGTAGCGGTGACGCAGTGACATCACCGAACCAGTTCGCAGCGTCCTGGACCTGGGCCCACCCGCGCGCCCCAACTTACCTTTTTTTTCGAAAATTGCTGAAATTAGCGTTCTGCGCATGCGCAGAGCGCTTTTTTGGCGATTTTTCTGGGGGAAAAGTTTCTGCACATGTGCGGTGGCACGGTTTATTTCACGTGCACGCGCACACGTGCACACAGGAAGAGAACCGGTAGTGAAGGTGGGTAGAACCCACCCCTGGAAAAAATACTGCAAAATCCCCATTTCCTCCAGATCAGCTGGGTGTCAGACTTGAAATCCCTTTTCCGGACATTCCAAGCTGCCAGCTTAGAGGGGGGAGGGGGAGGGGGTTTCGAT
>JANHFM010003284.1:97161-108316 GCA_032468115.1 Grayia smithii
ATTGTGAATTTGGGGTTTTCATGAGCTGTAAACCATAATCATCACAATTATGACAAATCAAGGCTTGAACTATCTCGTTTTTCATGTAATAAGTCTATCTCGTATATTAGTTTAACCTTTTATGTTGCATTACTGAAATAAATGAACTTTTGCATGATATTCTAATTTTTCGAGTTTCACCTGTAATGTGTGAACTCATTCTTATGGTTGTACAGTATTTTTCTTTTCAGAAAATGTATCTTTGGTCTACCTATTCCTGTTGGATATCAAAGAAGATCACTCTGTACTTTGCGGGGTTTCACCTGCCATAAATTACAGCTGATAAAATATCACAGACAAAGGAAATTTTTACCACCTTTAGAAGTGCTCCATGCTCATCATATGCTTTTCATGGTCTGTTTCTGTCAATGGCTTTTATTTCAACACCTTTGACTCTTTTGTAATCAATTTTCAAATTCAATTGCTTGATGCATTATACAATCTATCTAATAGTCACTGCAAATCATTTGGGTTCTCAGGCAATAATACATCATATTCGGCATCTCTGACAACACCACCTCTATCAGCACAAGCATTCTTTATACTGTTATCCATAAATACATTCACCAGCCAATGGGACATTTCATTTATTTTCATGTATGTGTTACATCCAGCATATATGATATATATCATATCTTATTCAACAGCCAACTTTCAACTAACTGTTTACACCAAAACTTCCATAATTCAAGCCTGTTCACATTATAGGCAGACCTAGACAGGAAGGCCTGGAGGAACGTTGTCCACGGGATCACAATGGGTCAGACACGACTTCGCAACTAACAACAAAAGTCTTACAGTATCTAGCTAAATGCTTCCTCTGACTTGGAGCTGGCTGGGTGGAAAGACATTGGCATGTCTTTCCAATGCAAATATTCTTTTAACTCTAATCTGTATTATTTTCCTCTTCTTTTCTTCAGCTTTGGCACCTATATCACAGAAATCTTGCAATACAAAATTTTCTAAAAATAGTACTATTTGGAAGAGAACTTTCTTTTTTATAAAATGATGTGTTCTCAGCATGGTAGAGTCATTTTTTTTTGGCTTTCACACATTGCTGGTGAATCAAGTGTTACAAGAGGGACTATTTCAGTCTAAATGTAGCCAGTTTGATGAAGGAGTGACCTACAGAGACTGTGAGATAGAAGCTCCTGAGACAGGCTTTAGCTATTAATTTTCTAGTGGTTTCTCCATCTTACCATCACTTACTTTTTTAAAGCATTTGTTTACTTGAGCATGCTGCTACCTGGCAAAATCTGAAATCTGATGAAAGGCAAATAGCCCCTAGGGATCACTTTGGTTTCCATTTGCTGTCCTTGGCTTCTTTCTTTTTCCTGCTGGAAAGAAGAAAACCTAATGTTGAATTCCTTGCCTGAATTCTAGCTCTTCTGAATATGGACACACAGAGGTAACGCTACTTATTAGTCTAAGCTAGTGTTCTAAGCTATCTCAACCTTAACAACTTTAATATGTGTGGACTTCAGTTCCCAGAATTCCTAGCCAGCATGCTGGCTGAGGAATTCTGGCAGTTGAAATCCACCCATTTTAAAGTTGCTGAGCCAAACTAATGAAGTAAACTGTGTTTAGTTCCGTCTATTAATATTGATGCTTACAAAACTGCTAGGGTGTCAACTGAACGCAGAGCCTGCAAGTAAAGCCATTAATTCCAAGATGAACGTCAGAAAATTATACACATGAATTTGTTGCTTCTCTTTCCCATTGCCTGTTGGGGTAGAATGTCGGCTGGTGGTGCCCAGGGCGAGGGCATTCTCTGTGGGCACACCAGCCCTTTGGAACGAACTACCCACCGACCTTCAGACTGCCCCTGACCTCTGCTCCTTCTGTCGTGACCTGAAGACATGGCTTTTTAATCAGATCTGCTGATGGATCGGGTTTTTTAAATTTCTCTTTGTTTTTAAATTGTTTTAATATAAATTATCTAATTTTAATTCTATATGTTACATTGTCTTTTAATGTTTTGTGAGCCGTCCCGAGTCCCTAGGGAGAAGGGTGGCATATAAATAAGAATAAATAGATAGATAGATGATAGATGATAGATAGATAGATAGATAGATAGATAGATAGATAGATAGGAGATCAGGAGTGTCAAACTGATAGTCTGCAGGCCGGATGTGTCACATGCAGGCTACTCCCAATCTGAGCTCTGCGAAGGGAAGATTGTGAAACATCACGTGAGAGCAACATGACGCCATGAGTTTGACACCCATGGGGTAGATGGACTCTAAATGAGAATGATTGGGAGTAGATAAAGGACAGATGACACAAAGTAGTTTTTCATGGAATACACAATTATATTGGGAATATTCTGATTTAGCATGTGGAGATTCTCAATCATCAAGGTCATGGTTGTCCCAAAGCTGCTTTTCCAAAGGACAACTAAACTTTCTTGTTTTTTTACCTTGAAAGTTCAGTTAGAACCGAAGAAGCTTCTTGAATGAGAAGGAAAACATTTAAAAAACAAACAAACAAGAAAGTCCAGTAGCCTTTGACATGTAGTAACAGCTTTTAATTTAAGTGGGGTTAGGGAATAGGCTTCTCATCATAGCTAGTAGAGCTTGTAGAACTGCTAAGTTCAGTGTGGATAACAGCTGCTTTGAACATATCATACCCATTTGTGCTTATTTATCATGAGCCCATGACTGAGACAGATGGGAGCAGGTTCTGAAGCAGTCACACCAAAAGGTGAAGCTGAATTCAATAATTCATAACAAGGTAGCTCAAGATATCCATGAAGCAACTTTTGGTGAATTCTTGAATTTTTTTAAAAGTGGTATAAGGCCTACCAATTATTGCAATGTGGAAAATAAGGCATTGGCTTACTTAAATTGAACTTCATCTACCTCAGGTCAAAACCCTGCCAGCTGGGAACTCTGGAAAGTGTAGTCTCCACATACTTGAAGGGCACCAGGTGGGAGAAACTTTGGTTCCATCTAGTGAAAGGCTACTCTTTCAGTTTCTCCTCTATGTGGAGATAATTACTATTCTCATCTAGTAGAATGCTCTTAAGCATTTGGACTGCCAATGTGATGTGAAGCTTCCTCTATAAATGTAGACAATTAATGCCACAAACACAATCCACTCCTGGTATAGTAGCTTTTCATGTTAACATCCTGCCATCAAAGTACTGAATGCCATCGTCAGAGGGAGCTTGTAGCTCTTCCACATATTCAACAAATGAAAGTAACTGAAGCTAATGGAAGGCCTTTGTGTTTGCTACACAAAGGCAGTAGAATACAGAGTAGATTTTATAGACTCAATTTATTTTAGCTTCCGGAGAATTCACTGTAGTTTCTAGTTCCCCTCCCCATTTTGAATGAATTCTCCCTGGTTTCAAAGTTTCAGAATTGGACCTCTCATGACTATCTTTGAGTTCATTCTTGCATTTATGAAGTTTCTACTCTGAGTAGCAAGGAGGCAAAGCAAGAAATGTAATAAAAAGGAGGAGGGGGGAACTGGCAGAAGAGAGATAATGGCAGAACTACCCCTTCAGAAAATGACAATGTGACCAAAGACCATCAATCTGATAAGGCAAGGTAGGGAGATGGGTAGGATACCACCTGGAACACTTTTCTTTTGTATTTCCATTTTTCATTTTCCAATAAATATGCAATAAGTAATTTTTTTAATGGCAGCTGTTCTACAGATGAGAGAAGTGTACTATTTAGTGAAAAGAAAAACTCACCCTTCTTTTTGGGTTGGTTGGTACAGGGCTGGTTAAAACTGTACCAAAATCATCCAGTACTGTTGAACATAATCTTCTGTATTTCACTAGTGTTCTCTAAGGACAGGATGAAATCCTTGAGCTGTCTGAGAAGCTAAAAGACAAATTGGCAATCATTCCTGAATTGAAGGTAAACAATCAAGGGTCATTCACACCAAAGCTCCCCTTTGATAAATGCTTGTGTTTTTCTGAAATATTTCTTACAATCAGATCCTTATATTATATTGATAAATGTTTATTGCAAAGATACTGAAAAAGGAAAAAGAGAACTTTGCAAAATACATCTTTTAATGTGTATTTAATGTATATACACCTCAGTATTGGGAAGTGTTGATTAGAAATGTGTAATAATGGAAATTTACAGCACTGTGATCTAATACAGTGTTTTTCAAATAATGTGTGGACTTCAGATCCCCAAATTCCCTGGAGAGTTGAGAAGTACTGGCCTATTAGATACCTGTGTCAAATTTGGGGAAAAAAATAAAAATATTAAAATGTGGATATAAAGAAGATGATCTATATAGGTAATCCTCAATTTACAGCCATTCATTTAGTGACCATTTCAAGTTACAACGGCACTGAAAAAAGTGACTTACAATTAGTCCTCACCCTACAACTATCAGTCACATGATCAAAATTCAGATGCTTGGAAGCTGGCATATATTTATGATAGTTGCAGTGTCCCAGGAACATATGATCACAGTTTGTGACTGTCACAAGCAAAGTCAATGGGGGAAGCCAGATTCACTTAATGCAATTCACTTTATGACTGGAGCAAAAAAAAGTTGCAAAATTAATTTAACAACTCATTTAACAACTAGCTCACTTCGTGATGGAAATTCCAGTCCCAGCTGTGGTCGTAAGTGAAGAATTACCCATACCTTATATAACATACATGCATGTTTTATCTGAAACCAGTTTTATACCTCTACTTTAATCAATGTTAAAGGTTTAAAACTATGGATTCCCAGTGGAATCTGGGATTGTATAGAATCATCATTGTCTTAACCTTTGCCTTCATGGAAAGCATTTGCCTAAGACCAAACTCATGTAATCCATGTGCAGACCTGTAGATGAGATGACTAGGGCCTTTTTGCCCCTCACTTTCCTCAACTTTCTTTTTTTTTTTTTAGCAACCAACAACTATGAAAGAACAGACATACCACTTTTTAAAATGTCTTAAATTTTAGCTTTAATGTTGGAAACCACCCATCTAGTAGGAGTGTTCATAGGGCATGGTAAAAAAATTCAAGATGGCGGTCACAATGTACAAATGAAGCTCTGCCTGTTTTTTATGCAGTGTGTGCAGTCTTGAATTACAGACCAGCCAGAGACCAGGATCGTATTTGGATTTTAAACCAGATGCAGAGAATATTGTGGATATTTCACTGGTGTATGAAAGTTCAAATTCATGTAAAGGGTCCTTCAAGAAATCCTGATCAGGAAGTAAAATGACTTGCACATCTTACTTGTTCCCTGATATGACTGAAAAGATGTTGCTATATATCAAGCTAGGGTAATATATAGATTTTCCTTGGAGAAAATCCTTGGAGATTCTTTTCTGTTGGTGTTCTTTTCTCCTTGGTGAAAATCATTTCATAATCTATAAGAATATTTTTAAATTTTAATTTATTTGCCATCCATCTTTCCACAAGCGTATGGCTGACCAAGGTGTAAGCGGAATAAATTCAGCCTGCACTGGATTTATTTTGCAGATATATTTGTTACTCAAAGTATTAAACCCGGTTGTCTAATAAACCTGGACATTGTTGTCTTTTTAATTTTTCTGCTACAGGCTCTGTCAAAGTGGTGGAGTAAGAATAGGTCCCAATTGGTAAATGTGTGTGATTTATACTCGATTGCTTTGAACTGACAAGTAATTAAAGAATGCAGTATTACTTATTAAATATACCATCGGCCAATAGAAGAGAGCTTTATTTCTATTGACTGCAACAAAATAACACACCTTTCTCAGCACCCCACTTAATATGGAAAAAATGCCCAGTTTAAATCACTGTAGTAACATTTTTAAATCACTATTTATAAAATCTTGTTTCCTCAAGTGACTCAAGAGCAGAACAAACGGCTACTAATTTTGAGCTGAAATCTATACCTCCGAGAAACATTTTATGTTAATTTCTTGATACAGATGCCCTGGGTCTCCTTTTAAATAACATTTGAATACTCTTTTAATAACATTGAGAGTTAACCAGAGATTGAAATGTAGCTGATCTCACAGGCAAATTTAAATAAAAATGGCATTCTGCTGACACAAGTGTATTAGAAAGAAAACCTATGTAAAAGAGCTGTTAACCCAGATCTATTGTAGGATATATTATATATTGTCTGACATACTTTCATAAGAGCAAGCAGAAGTATCCCATCCTTTAGACTCTGGTAATGTTCCTTATTGTTAAATTCAATAGGAAAAGCTATTCATACAGAGGTATGATTGAAAAGAAAATTGAACCCTTTTGATGTTATAAATGTGTCTATTACAGCATGTGCACACAAATTTTCCATGGAAATTATTGTGAAAGTAGTGATTCTCCTAGAAAAATGCATTAGTGTTGACATGTTCAATTTTATCTGCATCAGAATATAAATACCTTTTAACTGTGGCAAAATTGTTTAGAATGTATATACTGTAAGTTTGTTGTCTAGCTATCCATTCCACGTCGCTTTCCTGGAGCCTAATTGTGTTCTTTTTCATGTCTGTAATACGGATATTAAAAATAAGGCCTTGAAGTTGTAATATGCTTCAGATTTATGTTGCTATGCTCTCCTTTAAAACAAGATTTGAAATGAACACATTTCTAATACGATACAGGTAAAATATTTCTTTTTACTACATTGCATTAATGTAGCTTTATAGTACCAAACTGTATACCTAAAAATAAAGGAAGGGTGGGAAGCAAAACTAGTTGGGATAAATATAATTAAAATGCAAGACGTTTCATTAAAATAATAGTTCTACCATTCCAATGAAACCTAACTGTGCATGCAAGCTTTGTACCATAGTGCCGATTAAGATAATTTTAATCAGATAAATTAAAACCCTCAGCTGATAAACCACACTTCTTCTTGCGTAATGCTTAGAGAAGTGCAGTGCAAAGAAGCAGAGCCGGTAACCATGCATAACCAAGGCTACCCTCCACTACCACAACTATTAATCAATTAAGTGCCCATGACTTTTTTAAAAAAATCAATTTCTTTATAAAAGGAAACCAGTGACACATCTATAGCATTTTTATATGTCATTAGAATGATTCAGAAATTTTGAACTCCAGATTTAGCAACATATTATTGTTAGATCAAAACAGATCACCACATACTAATTTTAAAAATTTTAATTTAAATTTTTTTAAAAATAATTAAGCCGTATAATAGCAGGAGATTAAAATTGTCTACATGTACACAGAAGAAGAGCATGCCAAATATTTTGATCACTTCTGGTCCAGTTTTTCATTTTAAAGTATTCTGAAAGGAAATGTATTGCATAAAGCTCTGATTTATCATTCCTTTATATTTTGGTTTTATTCCTATGTTTTAAATCCATCATTAGAGTCTTCGGAGATTTCATAAGAAGAAAAGTAGTCACAATTAGTTTTCTTCCTTCATAGATTAAGATTGGGGGCGGGGTGTCTAATTTTTCTCTAATCTCTGAATGGAAGAAAATATGTCTTTGCTGCAACTTCAGTTCCCTTTACCAAATGGATGTTTTCGGTACCAGACCAGAAAAACTAAAAAGCCAGCAGTGTTATATTAAACAACATGTCTCTCTTTTTTCAGCTTGAATTTGCACAGTATCATAGAACTTTGAAAGTATTTTTTTCTACATGGAAATGCCAGAATTTTAACATGCATTAAGGATTAGAAAGGATTTTCCAGACCAACAGAGAATCCAAGGACATGAAATGCCAAGGAAACAAAATTCCAGCTTGAGGAATTAGATGCCTTGGGAAAGGTTTAACTGCTGAGGAGAAAAAGAGAATTTATAGATCTTATTGGGGTAGTTTTTAAAAATATACTCAAACTATTTTGGTTTTTAATATTAATATTAGGTCATCTCTCTATTACTTACCTCAGTAGCAACAGACTTTAGTTCTGCAACAGACTTTAGTTCACAGTTTCAAACGAACTAGGACAGCACAAAAAGAAAATGCCATCTATGTAAATATTCATATGCATATGTACAATATTCTCTGTGGTCATCCAGGGTTAAATTAAATTACTATTATTATTTCAGAAGATACATTTCCACTGTGCCAACATAAGTACCATAAATTCATTGTGTTGCAGCTCACTAACAAAAGCTGACTTGTCATTTTCGCTCAGAAGAGTAACATTTCTACAGTTATTTTGAGTGTTTGACAACTACTTTAGAACTGAGTGTTATTTCATATTGTTTTCCCAACCTTCAAAGGCAGGAATTGACCTAACTATATCCCCCCCCCCCCGGCCGCTTTTTTGAAAAAAAAAGAAAAAAAAGAAAGAAAGAGAAAGCAGTCTGGTTATTAAATGATGATTAAAGGCACCAAATTATCACTTCTTTCACATTGGACCTAGATTACTGCCATTTACCATTTTATTTTCATTTATAAAACATATAATTTTATATAAACAGGTCTATAACTCCTGAAGTTGGCAAGTGAATCAAGTAAAATACAAAATGTAAAACATGATAAAACATTGCAATTAAAATTAAACCAAAAATTCAAATCTTTTTGCCAAATATTGATGATGTTAATTGTTTGAAAGATTCAGCTGGCTATTAATTTATCTTAATCTAAATTAGATCCTGAAGCTGCATTCTGCTTCTAAACATTTAAAAAGTTACCTTGCTTTAAAAAAATAGTTTAGGACAAGATTCGATGTGGCAGTAATATATCAATTTTTTAAAATCTGGTTTTACCCAAAACATATGTGGTTTTGCCCAAAACATGCCGGTATGTAGTTTTTACACTTTCTAACAGCAAAAATACCTAGTGGGAAAGTAAATGAAGAGAATTAGTCTTCTAAGTAATTTTCTCCTTAGCTAAATTCCAAATCAGGAAGTAGAGTGAACAATTAGAAATTCATCTTGAAGGAAACAGGTTCAAGCAAATAAAATATTATCTTCTTTCCTAGGCATGCCTACATTTAAACAAACTGGGTGGCCTATTTTGGTTTTTAATATTAATATTAGGTCATCTCTCTGTTACTTACCTCAGTAGCATAGGGTCTCCTGATGGTGCCATAACTGAGATATAAAGTTTTATTCCTGTAATGCAGCCCCCTTTTAATTTTCTTTCATGCTTCTGAAATGCAAAATATGACAATTATTAGAAAGTTTTATTCAGAGTGACATGTGAGTATTCTTGGAAGTGATGACTGTATATGTGGTTTATTCAGAATATATTTATATTGTATTTAACATATGTTTAACTTTTATTATCTGGTTGAACATAGGCAGAGTGTATCTGTGTATTTTTGTGTGTGTGTAACATTATAAAAAAATCTGTGATATGAAACCAGAATAATCATTGGCAGTTCATATGACTCAACTGTCTTTTTTATAACTAGCTAAACTTCCTATTAATATTTTTGAACACATCTGCCTATATATGCTCCTCTTGATATTCCCCCCTCGCAATAGTAAATTTTCAATGCTTCTTGTTAATGTATGTTTTAATTTAGACTTTCTTGGCTATAACTTTAGTCCTACTGCAGCCTCCTTACTGTTCCAAGTTATAGCAGACATTTGATTTAATATAAGTGCAGTTTGGTTTCTTTTTGATATTAGAATGTTTACTCCATTTTATTTATGTACTGCATTACAAGAAAGCAAGACTATCTTTCTAGAGTGGATTAGAACAGGAACAGGGGTAGGCTCAATTTTAATATTATTTTAATAATATTTAAAAGAGAGGGCCAAAATCTACTGTAGCTACTGAGATTTTGGAAATCTGTGTCTAGCAACTAGTAAAGAATTTTTAATGAAATGTGTGAAAGGTAGCTTTGTATATATTTATTGCCAAGAAAATGTATTTAAGATTAATGCATAACAAATTTAAAAACCAAATAGTCTCCTACAATGAGCTACAGACTAAGCTGATCACAGGTCTGATTCTATTAGCTACTGGATAACACAGTTATTCCATTTCCAGCAAAATAGTAATTGCTGTGTATAGCAGTTTAATCTGCAGACGCGAGCTCCACCTTTGTGGTTTTGGAAACTTCTGGAAATGAAATCACCATCCTGAGGTTCTGCTGGAGTTGTCAAGGCTATTCAGCTAGCACTTTGGGATATTGGAGAATATTGTTGCAGTAATAATTTTAAGGTAATAGATCTAATTTACCCTTCCTTTTAAAAAGTATTATTTTTGCAAAAGAAAAACTACATAGTTATAACAATGTTTTTTTAAAAAGGGAAAAAATAGGAATAATACTTGGGAGACTGTGGAGAGAGAAATCCAGTCCTCAGTTCTGATCTGGATGGAAATTGTTGAATATTATATTTTAATATTGCATTGGGGCAACCCAAAGAGCTTCAGTGACAATTAGATGAGGCAGGAACACATGTTTGCCATTTTGAATCTATCTATATAAAAAAGGCTTATGTATGTTCCATCATAACTTTGGAATGCCTCAATCAATTTCAACCAGACTTGATACATAGATGACTTACTATTGGGAAACAAATACTGTAGGGGTAAGACACTCCTGGTGTGTGTGTGTGTGTGTGTGTGTGTGTGTGTGTGTTCCAGCATAACTGTGGAATGCCTGGGCCATTAAGGAGAGCATGTACATCCTAGAGTGGCAATTGAGCAGCAATTGTTTGTGATGTCAATTCCTTTGCAGCTTCCTCTGGAAAGGCAGCCATGATATTCACCCACCAGTGGAGCAATGGGGAAGCGCCTGTTGGATATGGGGCAAAGTGCCAGGATCATAGACAGGGTGGAAAAGAGGAGTGCATGGGAGGGGGAAGGGAGAGGGCAGGAATGATGGGCATGGGAGTAGGGGGAAGAAAGGCCCTTCTCAAAGCTCCCTATCAGACAAAGGCTTCGACAACTATAAACACCCAGGCAACGCCGGGTTACCAGATAGTTATACATAAAAAGGCAGGATTAAAAATATCGTCATCTTACTGGTCTAAGGAAGGACAGTAGGAAATTAAGATTGAAGGTTCCCATCAACACTTTCTTATAACTCTACACATTTCTTTACTTTTTAAAATCATTTGTATTTCATGAATATAATTCATGAATTTAAATAAAAGGATTATTGGGGAAGATTTAAGTCTCTGTCCATAATAGTGAGATCATTCGTGGTTTTGGGGTGAGGTATCATCAGTATGCTGATGATACCCAGTTGTACATCTCCACCCCAGAC
>JANHFM010003286.1:0-10176 GCA_032468115.1 Grayia smithii
AGAGCAACACCCATTCCTGGCTGATGTCTCCAACCTATGAGAAGGAGCGTATCAGGTAAGGACCAACGCCCCTTTTCTTTATCTCCGTGAATATCTCCAGTGCAAGGGTCTGCAGTTAAAATGAGAAATTGGGAAAATAAAGCTGCTTTGCATAGTGCATCCTGAAATACGTTTGTTTGAAAGTATTTTAAATAATCACCTAAAAGAAGAAAAATGTCATATAATTATAATTTGTTTGAATTAACTTGGCCTTTAATGGTTTATTTTGTGAAACTGAATCATTTTTGTAATCAGTTTATTTAATCAAAAATGAATGACATGTTTTCCTGGTTTGTATAATTTCAGAGACTGATTTGTGGTTGCTTTAAACATGTCTTAAACTTGTATGTTCAGATGTGTCTTTATCAAGAAGCATTCCTCACTCAAATCTTGTATATTATTAGATGAAGAGTGGGGAATCCATAGCTCTTTAAATATATTGATCCTGAGCGGTGCTAGCTTACAGGATAAATGTGAAGAGATATTGAAAGTTGTAACTGGTCACAGGTTTTCAATCTCTATATGCTGCCTTTTAATTCTGTATTTTGGGGATTAAGTCTCTCACAGCTATACCTTAGAGAAAAGCTATCCCTCTATATTTTTTGTTTATTTATAACAATTTTTATCATATCTAGTCTTTGGAGTTAGGCCAGCAGCTAACTCCAGAGTTATAAACTTCATAGGCATGAAATGCAGGCAGTTGAAGTGTTAGCCTATTGAATAAGATAATTATAGTGGTGGTTAAAACAAATAATATTTTAGGTCATATTTATGCAACAATTTTTTAAATTCAAAAGGGTACACAAATGTTTAAGCACTACTGTAAAAAATTGAACTTGCTCAGTTTCACTACATAAGGGAAATATGACAATAAATCTCAAATGATGTAGATCATGAAATTAAAGAGAACAATTTTTGAGAAGTTTAGACAATCTAGAAAAGAATGATGGTTTTAGGTTCCAAGTGTCATTTGATTAGTCTTTAATCCATTTATAATTTTAGAACTCCACACAAGTCTACTTCAGTAATCTTAGACCAACCCTGTGCCAGGTTCCATTTCCATTAATAACTGTGAATAGTGGAATTTTAATTTGGTATCCCATTGAATTGTGATTGTACTGGGCAGAGATTATGGACAGCCTATATACCTACTGTGTTTCCCCGAAAATAAGACCTTGTCTTGTATTTTTTTGAACCCTGAAATAAGCGCTTGGCCTTATTGCCATATGTCAAAAGCCCGATTGAGCTTATTATCAGTGGATGTCTTATTTTGGGGAAAACAGAGTATATACTAATTAACTTGCTCTGGGTAACCTAAATAATAATTAGCTACTGTTAACTTTCTTTTTTTCTAATTTAAATATCTTTGTTACGTAAATGATTTAGATTAATATATCCAATTCTTCATCGGTTGATGTATTTCATAATATAACATTTTGTTCTTTAGTATAAGATTGCAGTAGAACCACTGTAAAGAAGCTGCAATTATTTTTTGTATCTGTTCACAGGCTTTTGCTGTCCAAAAATGCTGCTGCAGAACAGCTGGCCAAATTTAAATTACTGCCTGAAGCATGGTTTAAATAGCACCCTTTTCCCAGTCCTTTCCTTCATTTATTTTTCCATGATATCTGAGAAAAAGATTTTTTTCCTCTCTTCTCTTCCTGTTGGTGCTAGAGCTAGCAATTGAAAAACTATTGAAGGCCAATTATCTGGAAGAGCAAGTTTTTGTAGTCATATAATAATTTTCATGGATTTTTACCATACAGAAAATACACTCTTCCTTAAGTTGAGTTAAGATTTGTTACATCCTGGTTGTTTTCTTTGCAATAACGCGTAAGTGGTTAGCAAACAACGTTCAGCATTTTACTGATTCGAAAGTTCACTGTATGTCTTACGATGCATTATTTGCTAGGTTTGCTATAAAAGTGAAAACATAACTTTCTGTAGCATGTTTTTAAAAGCATAACAGAAACTCAAATAATGACATTTGAGCACTTTGTAAGTCTTATACTGTGGTTTTGTGTCTCTGAAGAAAATATAGGAAAATGCCAATGCAGTACAAGAATAATCGTGTCAGCTGCCATCTTCACTGTGCTTCACTGCTTGGTGACAGACTGACATGAACTGGGGGGGGGGGGGGAATGCTTAGGAAACAGAAAGTAGAAACTACTTTATTGAGAGGCTGCCTCAAGTTAACAAGCTGGAAGAATGAGGGAGCTGCATACCAACCTGTATTTGAACTGACCTTTATGAAAACATTTTGCATGAACTTGATTGGTTACACTAAAGTGGGAAATGAGAGACAATAAAGGGAGGGGTGAGAAGAACTCAGGGATTTTGGAGTGCAATTCTCAACAAATGGAGCCAAGGATTGTTTCTGTCTAGAAGTTCAAGTTGTGGACAGTCTGACATTATATGTGATTGAGACAAAATGAAACACAAGCTGATTTCTGCCATACATAATAGATTAGATAGCTCTGAGAGTTCTGATCAGATGCTATTTGATATGAATTGAAAGTAGGATTAGGTATCACAAATACACAAATTTGATTGGCTGTTTAATGAAGTTATAAAAACAAAATAGCATTTTTATAGCTAAGCTGGAGACTCACTGTATCACTATCTCACATAGATGCTGTGTATATGGAGAAAGACTAAGCAACTTATTTTCTGTTCCACACATGAAAGTATGTGTGGAGCAGAAAATAAGTATGAGGATGCATGATGTATGAGGATGTAAAAACTGCATTTTGTGTATGAAATTAAGCATGAGTGTAGTAAGAACAGTGAAATTCTCTAAATATGAATATTACATGTGTATATTGAATTATCAATATTCCTATCTGTCTGCATCTTTGTATGTAGATTAGTCTTCATTTTCCTTTATTAATCTCTCTTGCTATATTATTCAAATACTTTAAATGTTATTTTAACAGAATATTTTTTAAACTTTTCTAAATTTATTCCAGGGGAGCTTCTGGTCATATCATGGAGAGGCAGACATCATGTGACCTAGTAGCTGTGGGTAAAAAACCTGAAAGTTTTCATCCTGTATTTGAACATATAAAATCTGTGACACAGAAGGTAGAACAAAACCCATCAAAAGAATTTGCTCAGGAAATCATCACAATTATCCACCAAGTTAAAGGTGGTTACAGAAAGTTAAAAATATCCTGTTTTTTTGTGGTATCATCACTGTCTAGTAATCAAATTTGTATGTCATTAACCAAGGTAATCCAAGACATGTGAAAAGTTGCAGCTGTTGCATAAAGTAGTATGAGATTACTACCAACAAATTCAGGAAAGACTATTTCACTTTTTAAATTAGAGGTGGTGGGACTTTTTTTTAACAATTGAAGTTCAGATACATGCATATATAGGCTTTGTACATGCATATATAGATCAAGTTAATACTTAAAAAACACTGTTGAGTAACTAATGGGCATAGAAGTGGCAGGCACACACACACACTTTTAATTTGAAAGAATTTTAACTGAAGTGTATATCAATTTGATCTTTCTGCACTTTGATCTGGCTACCTAAGTAGTAAAAGTTATATCGGCCCCTTGAGATGAAAGATTATTGAGTAGATTTTGAAGGCTATATTGAAATAAAATACAAGTATGCTGTACACTACCATTACAAATTTATTAAGGAATATATGGCTTTAAAAATTACAATGGTTAAGATATTACAATCTTTAGGGTGGAGATTTCATTTGCTAACAACATTACTGCTTGTAGAATTACCTTTTTACTTCATTATCTTCACAGCAAATTATTTTAAATCTTCTGACCTAACTTTAAATGAGCGCTTCTCAAAAATACAAGATATATCAGGGGCAAATGAAGTTAAAAGACATTTGGATCCAGAGATTCACAGGTAATTTATTCAACCGATAAAATCCATTTTAGTTGATTAAACAACAAATAATTCTGCAAACTTAAAATATATCCAGCATGTAGTATCTCTCTTTTCTACTAAGAACATTTCTTGGCTCATTTTCTGGCTCTTCCTAATTATTTCTATAATCTAGTTATATCCTACCCTTTCTATTCATGTTTAGAATGGTCTAAATGCATTCCTGCACCATAACCAACATGGACCCTGAGATTTTAAAAAAGTAGACCCACAGCAGGTTGCATTATTTAAGTATATTTTGTGTAATTTAGTATCTGTTGTACTTAATTTTTTTCCATATAGCTTATTGAAACTTATTTGCTTGCCCATTAGGAGGATTGATATGTCTCTGGCAGAACTTCAGAACAAACGAGCTAATTTGTGTGAATCTGGACAGGTACGTATATTTATCTCATAATGAAAAAACGTATTTTCAGCAACGGGATAAAGTGTCTTATTTTAATGATTCCATAATATGTTTATTTGTTCAGCATGTAACCCTATCTTACTGAAAAAATGCTGTAACTTTATTTTTTATTGAAAACATTTCTTATTCCAATTGTCTCCCAAAGAGCTGAAATTGATCAGGGGTGGGTTCTACTTACCTTTACTACTGGTTCTCTTCATGCACGCGCTTTGTGCGTGATCGGCACATGCTCGCTTCGCTCGTGTGCGCACCAGACACACACTCTGCACATGCGCACTAACTTTTTTGTGGAATAAAACTCAAAAAAAGCACTCTGCGCATGCGCAGAACAGTAAACTGTAAGTACGGGCACGCAGGTGGGCCCAGCTCCCACCCGCGGAGAACCGGTTTGGTGACATCACACTATCACCGATACCAGATCGCGTGAACCAGGCCAAACCAGGAGCAACCCACCACTGAAATGGATGTATGTAATTCAAATATGAGGTAGATTTGGCTGAGAATTTCAAGTTAACCAATTTTGATTTTAATTAGTTGAATGTGATTTTTTTTACTGCAGTAATTATAATCTATAATTAGTAATGGAGTCCCGTTAGGGGCCTCATTACATGGTTGCATTGTTAATTTCAGTGTAATTACGATAATTCTTGTTTTTGTGTTTTTATGGTTTTAATTGTAATATTGTTTGTTGCTCAGAGTTAATTGGATTGAGATGGGCAACTATAGAAATTGAAAAATATTCATTTCTGTGAAATGTATCACTTTTTGCTTTATTTTATTCTAATACTGGTCTTATACTAAAGTTAGGTGAGAATAAAAATAAAAATTTTAATTCAGTAATCCATTTATTTTATTTTTAGAATGTTGTGAGAGTTCTAGAGGACCCAAATGATTTAAGACATGACATAGAGAGGCGAAGAAAACAGAGACTGGAGAATGAAGATGAAAATATCTTTTACATTAATATCCCACAAAGGTAGATGTTCTCAAGAGAAATAATAGTTGGAGTTAAAATATGATAGCTACACTATTACATTGTAATGCTATTTTCATGATGTATTTCTTGAAGTTATTGTTTAAGTAACTTTATTTTCCCTTTGCAGTTTTTAGTGAAGTATCATAATCCACATAAAAATTCATAGTATTCCTTTGATTACTATCCTATTGCTAGAAGATAGATTTAAATTAATTTTGATCTTAGTATCAGCTTTTTACTATTCTTTTCCTTCCCCTGATACCCTTACTATAATAAGTTATAGCAGCATGATATAGTTTGGACTATGGATGACATATGAATTAGTTTGGTTGTAAAATATCTGATCTGCTATATTGGAAATTGAGGAAGAAAATGCACTAATGGCATACAAAATTATGTACTCGTTCTGTTCTTTCATATTTGGTTTGAAATAGTTGTTCCCAACCTGCATAGACAGATGAAAGTATTTTTTTTTTATTTTGGCGGCATGAATATACTTTCAAATAGTGGTCACAGAGTAGAACCAATCATGTAGTTCTGATTTAGGCTTTTTCCAAAGACAATGCACATTTATTTTTTATACTCCTATGCCTCTGTGAAAAAACACTTTCTGCATCCCATCTCTTCAAAACTAGTCCATTTTTCATTAGACATTTTTGCTTTCACCTTTCAGCAGGTACTTGGTTTTATTTAGACCTCAGCCATATAATAATGTGAATGCAAGCAACTGAGATAGGATACTGTCTTAAATCCATCTAAACTTTTTCCTTTCATTTTACCAAAACAAAAATTTGTGCTAATTTGCAGTACACTTTAGTTGAGGTGAAAATGTTGTAAATTTCTATTTGCAGGTAATCCTCGAATTACAAATGGAATGGAGCCTGCCCATTCCATTCGTAACCCGAGGATTCATGGGAGTGAATCTTGTACCTTGAACAAGATCACTCCCTCCTTTCACCCACACATTCACTAATTGAATGTGACATTTGTTAAGTGCACATGAGGTATTTCAGGGTGGGGAAGGCCATGGGGGGCCTATCGATGGAACAGGCCACCTGCCTAAGACCACCCAAGCCCTCCCCGACCCACTGAAACACCTCATGCTCTCCAAATTGCTCCCCCCCCCAACCTGCCATCCTGGGTCACTTACCTTATGAAGGTCTAGCAAGCAATCTCCTCTCCAGTCTCAAGCACCCGTCCAGTGTTCCGTTCGGCCCTCCGTGGGCCTCCCCCAGTCCGTTTCAGGCCGAAAGGGAGCCTACGGAAGCCGGATCTGAGGCTAATAACTGCTGTAGTACTGCAAGATTTGTAGTTTCAGGCCTTGCTTGGAAATGCTAGACAGCGCTGATCGCGTAACTTTGAACGTTTGCTAAGGGAACGCTTGTAACCCAGGGATTACCTGTATCACATTAACAAATTTTAGTTTCCCCCTTCGGAAACTTCTCTAGCTCCATTGTATCCTCTTTGGGGTGTGATGACCAAAACTGCACACAATAGCCCAGAGGTAATAGCACCATTGGTTTATATAAGGGCATTATGGTTTTGGCATCTCAATTTTCAATACTGCTTCTTACTATCCCTAAAATTCTGTTGGTCTGTTTTACAGTAGATGTTCACTATTACACCCAAGATCTATTTCCTCATTACAGGTAGTCCTGTATGACCACAGTTGGGACCAAAATTTTGGTTGATAAGTGATGCTCTTGTAAAGTGTGACTGCTTTGCTTAGCAGTGGCAATCCAGGCAGTTGTCATTGATAAGTGAATGCTCCGGTCTTAGTGAGACAGCTTCGTGACAGCTTCCCACAATCAGGTCAGTGGGGAAGCTGGCAGGAAGTTGTAGACCTCAGGCCCTACTGGCTGGAGGAGAAAGCAACAGGAGAAAGCTGGAAGTATTGCAGAGAGTGCTTGAGGGCATTGGAATTGTTTGGATTTGCAGCTCCAAAGTTGAGAGGTTCTCAAGTCTTTCCATCCTGAAATTGTAAATCTCCATGGCTGAAAATTCTACTTGGATTTTGCCATGAGATGTTTTCAGCCCAGCCTCCAGAGTGGAAAGAACTTCCTCTTGTTTCTGCAAACTGGCTGAAAAGGTTCCATGCCAAAATCCAAGCAGGAATCTATGTAGAAATCAAAGTGTACATGCAGAAATCTGCTGCACACATACAAGTTGCTGCAACATGCCAAGAGGACTCCTCTCATCTCTGTGGGTTGGCTGACAAGGTCCATGCCAAAATCCAAGCCTCAATGCAGAAATCCAAACCTCTGCTGCCTCCCTCTTGTTTCTGGACACTGGCCAAAAAAGCTCCGGGTCGAGAGAGTCCTCTGGACTCTAGGGACTGACTGAAAACATTCCATGCCAAAATCATGGTTGGATTTTGGCATGGAGTTTTTTCAGCCAGCTATCCGAGACGAGAGAAAATTCCCAGAAGGCAGCAGTGGTTTGTGACTTCCCTGCTGACTTCTCCATTGACTTTCTGGGAAGCTGGCAAGGAAAATGGCAAATGTAAATTACATGATTGCAAGATACTTGGCAACTACAATCTGTAGTCGTAAGGGCAAATAGATTGCCAAGTCCCAAGTTGCAATCATGCAACCACAGGAGTGATGCAGTAGCCATAACTTTAGGAACTGGACATAAGTCCTTTCACTGAGCTACATTGTAACTTTGAATGGTAACTGAATGAATAGTCATAAGTCACTACTTATTCATTTATATTAGTTCAAATTTTTACACCAGTGTGCATAAATTTACATTGAATTATATCCTGCACTTTGACACCCATTTCTCTAATGTGCAGAGATCCCTTTGGAGTTCTTTCAAGTCCCTTATTGTTTTAATGACTCTTCACGGGTTAGAGTCATCAGTAAACTTGGCTATTCTACTTCTCATGCCTGAATCCAGACAATTTATAGATATGTTAAAAAGCATCAGCTAGACATAATTCTGGGGGACCCATTAACTACATCCATATTTTGTGAAAAATACTAACCAGTCATTCAAATACCCTTGGCAAGTAAGTTTCATATATATGCATCTCTTTTAGCTTTTGGCTTTACTGCATTGCTACCATCTTTCAGACACAAAATTTGCCAAATTCTGAACAAAATTGTATTATAATTGTTATAATACAATAAAGTGGCTGTCATTAAAATTGATGCTTTAAGTGTGAAAAAGTGTGAAAAAAAGGGTCATTTTACAAAATGAATTGTTCAAACTGTTGAATTCATACCCATTTAACTTACTATTTATGAGGCCATAGAAAAAAATTGCTGGTGGCTGCTTCCCTATTTCAGTTCCTTTCCAAATTGGAAGATCATCCAAAACCATTTCTTGTTTATTTTGACAGGAGTTTTGGCATTTATGTTATATTTGAAATACTATAGTTATAGTATTTTTGAATCACTAAGATCTCAGATTGTATTTATGGAATGTTTGGTTCAGACTTGATCATGAACAGCTTTGGTCTAATGGACTTGTCTGAATTGATCTAAAAATGATTGGATTAATTTCAAATGGATAAAGATGTACTATGATGTCTTAGTATGTAATAATAATTTGATAGATATAGAATAATTATAAAATACTACTCTTCTAAAGCAGATTATTTTAGAATGTTACATTGAACTCTGTAAACTGAAATTTCAGAAGAGACTATTAGTGTAGTTTGCGCAAATATTTAATGGTGCTTGATAATCTGCACATAGTAATGTACTTAATCTCAACATATGGAATATTGCATAAGCAATAATACTTTATGATTAACATGTTTGTTAGACTTATCAGATGAATATGTTGAATTTATCAGTTTTTATAAATTATGTTTGATTTAAATTTTATATTACTGGGCCAATTTAAATAGATTTATTTAAATTGATAAACACTGAAATATTTTGTTGTTTAGGCATGCACGAAATAGTAGCTTTGTAAAACTTCGGAATGCTCAAACATACAAATACCAGAAATCACCAAGATTCCCAAGTCAGCCTTTCAGAAAATTTATTAAGAAACCATACATGGTAAGTAGAATATTAGTTGTGTACAATGCTTTCACAATTCCATTTATTTTGACAGAGCTTTCACTATGATGTTTTTGTGGTGGCTTTGTTTGCTATTATATGCTGCCCAGATTCCTATAATCTTGGGGCAGATTATAAATACAATTAATTTTTTTTAATTTATCCTTTAATGATGGCTTATCTTTATTTAAAGCAAAATGCAAAGATTCTTTTTTCAGCTTTAGAGATTTTGGAAAAAATGCAGATGTTTAAGTTACTTGTACATTATATCATAAGCCAAGAAAGAATATTGAGTGTTTTTTCCATTTTTCTTTCTAGAATAATGTGTGAACAGCTCAAAAACAGGTTAAAAAATACGTACTTGACAAGATTTTATACCGAAAATACAGATTTAGGTTCATTGCATATCTTTCCTTCTGCAAAAAACAAACCTTCAAATTGTGTGTCACTTTTTGAAGTAATTCAGACCCTAAGTACAGTTGTTATAGGCTAGACCAGTGGTTCTCAACCTTCCTAATGCCGCGACCCTTTAATACAGTTCCTCATGTTGCTGTGACCCCCAACCATAAAATTATGTTCGTTGCTACTTCATAACTGCAATTTTGCTACTATTATGAATCGTAATGAAAATATCTGATATCAATATTCTCTGCTGTGGTAGAAGATAAGAGAAGCCTATTCTTGGGATTTTTGCGCTGGGCCCAGGCTTCTTTACTGCCCTTTCCAGAGGCAAATCCATCCGGGGCTTGTTTTCTGTCTGCCCCAGAGCTCACAAGAAGCCATCTCCACTTCCCATTATTTGCACTCCTGCCATCCAA
>JANHFM010003286.1:85580-101040 GCA_032468115.1 Grayia smithii
AGAATTCTTTATTGGCCAAGTGTGATTTGACACACAAGGAATTTGTCTTGGTGCATATTCTCTCAGTGTACATAAAAGAAAAGATACATTCATCAAGAATCACAAGATACAACACTTAATAATAGTCATAGGGAACCAATAAGCAATTGAATAATATTAGCAAACAGTCAATATAAATCTTAAGGATACCAGTAGCCACCACTAGTTGTTCAATCTCCCGTCTGTATGTGGATTCATCATTGTCTCAAATTAGACCGATCACTGTTGTGTCATCTGCGAACTCCAGTAGTTTAACAGATGGATCCTTTGGGATGCAGTCATTGGTACATAGAGAGAAGAGAAGTGGAGAGAGCACACAGCTTTGTGCTGCTTCCTGTCTGTTAGGACACATGTCTTAAAGTTGTTAAGCTTGAAAAAAGTAAAAAAGAGTACAACAACTTCTTGTGAGCCTGGGTTATTCTCCTCCATTTTGGGAATAAGGAAATTATCCTATTGTGCCTGGTGTAGAGATGCTGCTGAAATCTAGCTAGCTAATTGGAAGGTTAAAGACGCAGATACAGATCGTCCTTGACTTACAAATATTTGTTTAGCATCCATTCAAAGTTACAACAGCACTGAAAAAAGTGACTTATAACTGATCGTCTCACTTATGACTGTTGCAGCATCTTCATAGTCAAATGATCAAAATTCTGGCGCTTCACAACCAGCATGTATTTGGTCACAGCATCCTGGGGTCATGTGATTGCTATTTGCAACCTTCCCAACTGACTTCTGACAAGCAAAGGCAATGGGGGAAGCCAGATTCACTTAACAACTGCATGATTCACTTAACTAATTGGTTAGCAACGATGGGAAAAAGTGTTGTAAAATCGTGTGTGACTCACTTAACAACTTGTTTGCCTTGTTTAGCAATGGAAATTCTGTTCCCAATTTTGGTCATAAATTGAGGTCTACCTGTCATTTAGATGTTTAACACCCTCCTTTGGGATGCCTGGATGATTTATGGTTCACCAAAACCTCCAATTACTTTTGTTATTTAAGCATAGTAAAAAAATATTTACATGTAGTTTGCTGAGGATTACAGATTACAGATTACAGATTAGCAGCAAAGTCTCAATGCAGAAGCCAAATGTTTGCAAGTTTCTGATGATAAGATTTTGAAATAGTTCCATCAGGTTTAGTCATTGTCAGGCCAGGAAGACACAAATTTTTCTTGGCTATTCATTTCAGTGTTTACATATAATTTTTCTTTCCTGAAGGCCAACTCTATCAAATGCACCCTCACCACACATATATAATGATTATATATTTTTCTGGTTTTATGGCCTGTGGTTAATGAGGGTAAAATGATTTGGAAGAGAAGTTGCTCTGCTGCTTCCAAACTAAATAATGGTTAATAAAGCCTCTGAATAGTTACAGCAGGCACTTTTTGTCACCAAGCATGGAGAAATATATATGCAATTAATAATAATAATTATTAAATTTGTATGCCATTTGACTCCAAGAAAATCTGTTTCTGGTCACAGCCACACCCGCCCAGTCACACCTTTACCCAGCCACGCCTGCCCAGTCACATGACCAGCAAGCCACGTGCCACAGCTACATGACTGCCAAGCCACACCCACACAGTCACATGACTGCCAAGCCACGCCCACAGAACCAGTAGTAAAAAAATTTGAATCTCACCACTGCTTAGTAACTATTCAAAATTATAATGGACCTCCACAGAAATATTTATATTCTGACAGCTGCCCCCCTTCACCCCTCCTGCAGCCCTGTGATTGCTTGGCAGTTGGCTTACTGTATTGTTATAACAACAGTATAGTTGACTGTTTCCATTATTCTATGGTGATGATACATTTGCCATCTTATAGTTAAAGGAACATACTAATGATAGCTATTGCTTTGTTAGAGTTCCTATTGAAATTAAGTTCATTTGCTTTTTAAATATCTTGTTTTCATTCTAAGATATTTACTTAGAAGTATAACTTACTAGAAATGGAAAATATAGCTGTTCACTATTTTAATTATACATTTAATTATTAGTTCTCTTTGTTAAATAATTCACCTGTAATATTTCTTACTTCTTTTCCTCTACCATTGGACATGGAACCTCTCTATTATTGAGCTCAAGTAAATCATGTTCAGTTAAATTCAGCATGCTTCTGTCATCATTACACCAGCTCATATTCCTCCCAGGGAATAACAGAGAAGAAATATGAAATAAAGTCCTAAAACATGTTTCATGTATTAAAATGTATAGGCACTGGAAAGAACAACAGACAAACAGCTGTGAATATATTATTCTTTGTATTTTGAATCTTACTTTATAATTATGATTATGAGTAAAGGTTCATCCAGACTGTATGCTAATAAATGCATGCAATTTATTTCCTACATTTGAATGAATCCACTAAATTTGTCTGGAAGGATGTTTTGAGGAGGCAGTTAGAAAAGGCATTTCTGTATTTTAATAAGCACAGGAAATACTGATTTAGGATGCTACTCTTCATAACTGAGTTGTGAAATTACAAAAGACTTTTTCAGCTTAATTCTCTTGTTCCTGCAATAGGGCAGATGACATTAATTAATTAATTAGTCAGTTTATAATATGTGGCATAAATGTGATTATGGGTATTCGAGCTTCAGCTACAATAGAGATAAAATAAACTTAGGGCAATTCTGAAATATTGCTAACTCACTTGTAAATTGACGTTCAATAAGAATTACTGTGATGGATCATTGTCATATAAGCAAATCAAAGCAGTGAATGTCCTTTTCCTGTTAAATGCTGTAGCAGTGGTAATCACTTTTTGTAATTTTAAATTTTTAAATTTATATTATTTGATACCTACTGTATCTGACACAATAAATCCAAGTTTAACAGAGTTTAATTGAAATGGAAATATTCCTAAATATAAACAGGTCTATGTGTGTAATCCATAGAGAAACAGCCTATCACATTTTAAGCGAAAAACTACTAAATTAGTAGAGCAGAAAAAAATAATTTTTATTTTCTTTTTAAGTGTTTAATATTATGCTTTTTAATAGCTACTACAGATAGAAAGCATGAAATTAAAAAGGTTCCTCCTGAGAGGCCAGAATGCCTTCCTCATCGAACAGAAGAAAAAGGTAAGAATTGTACTTCTGTTTGAAAACCACCTTTATATGGTGCATCTTTCATGCAAAAGACAAGTTACATTTAGGTCTTGCCTGTTCTAACTTTTTAATCAGAGACTCAAAAACACTGGTAGAAAAGTCTTTGTTGTAGCATGTAGAAATCAACTTGTGAGTGTGACACATATGCCACCAGTTCCGTTGTGGCCCAAATTTTCCACTTGTATGATTACTTGTAAAATAGTGCCAGAAAAAAACATACAAAAACTTGTATGCTGCCCAACTCTCAGTGACTCTAGGCAGCTAGCTATAATATACTTGCTGTGACAGTAAATCAATTACTAGGGTTTGGGGGTTTTTTTCTTTTTGTTGACTATTGTAGCTATTGCATATAATCATTCGGCTTAAAAATGTCTTTATTCTTTTGGATGGAAAATTGATTTGAAGAAAGACCAGAGAGAGAGCAAAAAGCATTAGATTTACAGAAACCTTCTGTTCCTGCTATACCACCCAAGAAACCTCGACCACCAAAAACAAACTCTTTGAACAGACCTGGTACATTGCCACCAAGAAGACCAGAAAGACCAGTTGTGCCTCTGATTCAAACAAGGTATTTGAGCTAATCATTTGTTTTTAACTACAATGATTATCTGTTGTCAAGTTGATATCAACCTGTTTTTATTTTTCTGATGCCCAAATCAGTATTACCTCCTGATGATTGTCTGGACTAGTCCCTGCAGTTTTCTTGGCAAGGCTTGCCTCCTCCCTAGAGCTTTGAAAGAAAGACTGGCCCAAAATCATGTAACTAGCTTTGTGCCTAAGATGGTACTAGAACTCAGTCTCCCAGTTTCAGGCCTGATGTCTTAAATTGGCTACACTAAATTGGCTGTCTCTGATTAACTCTAACTCATAACCATATAAGATTTTATTCAGGATGATCTGTTGTCAACTTGGTATTTTAGACTTCTCTGTGGTGCATTCATTACCGATGTTATTAAGTTCATCCACCTTGCTGCCTGTCATCCTTTTCTTTCCTTCCATTTCCCCCCAGTATTATAGCTTCTTCAAGGGTGCTGCGTCTTCACAAAATATATCCATAATATGGTACTTTGAGCTTGATCATTAAACTATAAATGAAATAAAAATACTGGTTGATTGGAGTTGAGAAAAATTATCTTAATACAATTATAAAATATGCAACTTTGTTATGCTTTTATTGGTTATTATAGCTCTTGTGAAAATTCTGAATTGATTTTTTTGTTTGTTTTCTTAGCTATCAGAATTATTCTCAATTCCAACACCAAGTTCAAAAGCATCAATACTCTTTCTGTCCTACTTCTTCAAAATCCAATTTGCTCACTAGTAGCATTACAGGGAAAATCATTTTTGGCATTAATCTGATATTTCTAACTACAGCATTTGAATATCATTTCCAAAGCCTTAATGGCGACCAAGGATATATTGTGCACTACATTGAGTACATTAAATATATAATGCAATAACAAAATGTTAAAATGTAATGTAGAGTTACATGTATTAGTTATCGTTACCAGTTAGACTTTTTGTGATATAGGAGTATACTGTAAAATTGCATAGTTACCTTGAGGCAAGATGGATAAATTTAATAAACAAACAAACAAGCAAGCAAATAAATAAATAGCCTTGGTTCCTTTGGGGGTCTTACAAGATTCCTGCCTTTAGAAAAACCACTTAAAATTAATTAATAAAATAAATTTATAATTTATACAGTGTAAATACCTTTAAGAATCCTTATTAAAAAAGATTGCCAGCCCAAACATAGTACTTTGCCACTTGTAATGTGAATAAATAATTTTGATTCACTTTTATAATGATAATTGTCTTCCATCATCAAATAAGACTAGCTGAATTTATGTAGCAATTAAGATTTTTTTAAAAAAAATTACTTATAGAGCCATTTATAGGAGTATTTATGTGAAATAAACCTACTTCTCCAAATAGCTGAACATTTTTCAGGATGTAGAATATAACCAAATCTGATTGGTTATGGGATATGAGCCTTTTTCCTAAGCAACTTCTGATTAGTTTGGTCTGTTTGATAGAGATGATGACATAATGATCACTATATCTACTGTTTGCCAGGGGGTTTCTGAAATTACCTACAGTGTTTAACTAATAGGATCTGTCTGCCTCCATGAATGAGATATGTCTATTATTACTAGTAATATTGGTATCATTTAAAAGTGAAATCAGTGCTAAATTAGCTTTTATAATATCAAAAAGGAAAGTATCAGGCCTGAAATAACTGACATTGTCAGGACATGTTTATAGTTGTCCAATTATCATTGATAAAAACTGTTCTTTTTCTTGTCAATACTGTATAAGTATATAAGAACAAAGCTCTTATTCTTTTAAGTATGAAAAGGATTAGTTTTATTGGGATGACTTTCTAATATGTTGGAAGATACAGTTAACTAAGTGACACAAACAGGATAGCATAGGGCAGTGGTCACCAACCAGTGGTCCATGAGAAAATTTTGGTGGTCCGCAGGGCACGGGTAAAGGAGCTGCCCCGGCCAGTCCTGTGACTAGAGCTCTGGAATATGGGACTGGCCAGGCAGCTCATGGTGCAGCTGTAAATCTCCGCCATAGAGGGAGGTTCATGCAACTTGCAACTTTGCAGTGCAGCCCTCGCTGGCTGGAATGAGATAATGGTGCAAGGGGGGGTGGCAGTGCAGGCGGGCCGAAGTAATGGGTGGTGACAACCGTGGGCTGTTTCTTCCCCTGCTGTAGCTTCCTGTTGGCTGAACCCACCAGTGGCTGTCCCCACCCCTCGCCCTCCCTTCCCAGTCACTTCTCGCCTGGTCTGAGAAGGGAAGACTGGGGGATGGAGCTTCGCTCCATATTCCAGAGCAGAAGCGAAGCTGCATCTCTTGCTGAATCTCGTGGGCGTTTCTTCCAGCCCTTGTTGGTGCTCTGCACACTTCGGTCTCTCAGGGAGATGCTTGACTTCCTCTCAGCCCCAAGACAGTGGCTGACCAATGAGATGAGAGAGAGAGAGAGAATGAAAGAGAGAGAATCAGAGAGAGAATGACAGAGAGAGAGAGAGAGAGAGACAGAATGAAAGAGAGAATCAGAAAGAGAGAGAAAGTGACAGAGAATGAAAGAGAGAGAAAGAGAGAATGACAGAGAAAAATAAACAGAATCAGAGAGAGAGAGAATGAGAGAGAATCATAATGAGACAGAATGAGAAAGGGAGAAAGAGAGAGAATGAAAGAGACTGAGAGAGAGAATGAGAAAGAGACAGAATGAAAGAGAGAATCAGAATGAGACAGAGAGAGAGAAAGAGACAGAGAATGAAAGAGAGAGAATGAGAGAGAGAGAATGAAAGAGAGAGAATCAGAGAATCAGAATGAGAGAATCAGAATGAGAGAAAGAGAGGGTGAGGGAGAGAGAGAAAGAGAGTGATGAGAGAGATAATGAGAGAGAATGAGTGGGAGAAAGAGGGGAGAGAAAGAGAGAGGGAGAGAGAGAGAGAGGGAGGAGGAAGAGGGCCTGGAGGACCCCAACCTGTCACTGGGAGTCCAGGCGCTTCAGCAAGCAGTGCGTTGGATTCGTATTAGTGGTCCGCAGGATTTAAAATTATGAACTTGGTGGTCCCTGAAGTCCAAAAGGTTGGGGACCCCTGGCCTAGGAGGTTTTGAATCAAAAGTGTCGTTGTTCTTTATTTTATACTAGACAGACCAAACCTAGACTATTGAGTCCAATTCTAATCACCACATTTTAGGAATGAAAACTGATGAACTAGACTATGTCCAGAGAATAGCAGCCCAGGAAATAGGGGTCCTGCAACAGGGATGGGCTCTACCTACCTTTACTACCGGTTCTTTTTGTGCACGTGCGCACGATTTGCCTAAAACGCGCCACCGCACATGCGCAGAAACTCCGTTTTCAGAAAAAATCTTTAAAAAGCACTCTGCACATGCGCAGAATGCTATTTTCGCGGTTTTCAGAACAAAAAAGTAAGTTTGGGCGCGTGGGTGGGCCCGGGTCTGGGACGCGGAGAACCGGTTCGGTGACGTCACAGCGTCACCACTACCTATTCACGCGAACAGTACCGAACCGGGAGCAACCCACCACTGTCCTGCAAGGAAAAAATTATTAAAAAGTGGATATGTTTAGCTTAGGAAGCTAAGACCATAAGGAGAAATGACAATTGTTTTCTGGTATCTGAAGGGCTATTATGTGGAAGACAGGTCAGAATTATTCCAGACAAGGTGAAGTGGGATTAAATAATTTCATTTGGAATCATGGGGGGTGCAGTGGTGGGTTTCAAATTTTTTTACTACCAGTTCTGTGGGTGTGGCTTGGTGGGCGTGGCATGGCTTGGTGAGCATGGCTTGGTGGGCATAGCAGGGGAATGATACTGTAAAATCTCCATTCACTCCCCTCTCCAAGGGAAGGATACTGCAAAATCTCCATTCCCTCCACACTTCAGGGGAAGGATATTGTAAAAACTCCATTCCTCCCCAATCCAGGAGAAAGTTACTGCAAAATCCCAATTTCCTCCAGAACCGCTGGGACTTGGGAGGCAGAGAATAGATGGGAGCGGGGCCAGTCAGAATTTTTACTACTGGTTCTCCGAACTACTCAAAATTTCCACTACCAGTTTTCCAGAACTAGTCAGAACCTGCTGAAACCCACCTCTGCTTTAAGGGTCTGAGTAGATGGGCATAAAGAAGGACCAAAAATGTTTCTATATACTACTATCTAGCACCTCCAAAAATCAACCACATAGAATTTAGTTTTCAGTCTGATCGAGATTCTATTCTCACATGCAAGAATCTAAGGATGCTGCAGCAAGAAACAGTAAACTTTTAGGTAAACACCTTCTAGCCATTCATTCCTATTAATATTTAGCTATAATAGTATAATTATTTTAGCAATAATCCCAAGCAACTCAGGGAAAAGAAAAGATTTAAATATTCCTTAGGCATAGATTTTGATGACTGGTCTGATGAGATCTAAACCAAATCAAATGTTTGGGTTTTCATAGAAGTGAAAAAGTGATCTCAAAATAGATAGGTAACTAATAGTTATTATATACCATGTTTCCCCAAAAATAAGATCCTGTTTTACATTTTTTTAAACCCTGAAATAAGTGCTTGGCTTTATTGCCATGTGCTCAAAAGCCCAATTGGGTTTATTATCAGAGGATGTCTTATTTGGGGGGAAACGGGGTAGAGAGTTTTGGAACAGTAGTATTTGATCCCTTACCACATTCTCCTCTTGGTCAGATGAATAGATAGATAGATAGATAGATAGATAGATAGATAGATAGATAGATAGATAGATAGATAGATAGATATGGATGGATGATAGGTAATACAGTAGATGATAGATGGATAGATAATAGATAGGATATATAGAGACTTTGGGGGTGGGAGGAGGAGTAAGCATTTCTGTCAGAAGCATCTTATTTCCTTCATAGATTATATATATTGAGTTTCTATGAAGCCATTAATCCTATGTTGTTAAGCATATAAATACTTATTTATACTTATAAATAATACTTATTCCAAACTACTGGAAAATGAAATGGGGAAAAGCGGGTGTGTTTTCCATCCTGGCGGGGAGCCGCCGCGTTGGACTACATAACCCATAACCCATCAGAGAAGGCGTGCTGGCCATGGGGAGCGGCCGTAGCCTGACCAGCTAGGCAACCGGGGCAAAAGCCGCGACGGGCAAACGAGACCGG
Organism: Grayia smithii; assembly: GCA_032468115.1. Taxonomy (NCBI): domain Eukaryota; kingdom Metazoa; phylum Chordata; class Lepidosauria; order Squamata; family Grayiidae; genus Grayia; species Grayia smithii. Next base: position 94,435 of record JANHFM010003286.1, read on the forward strand.
GCGGCTAGCAAAACGAGTAAAAGCTGCGAGCCCGACCTGAGCGGCTTTTTCGACAGGGGACACACGAGGATCTCCAGCAGCCCGGCGTCGAAGGGCGGCCCTTGCTGCCCTTGGCCGGTGGTTTTCCCTCCGTTCGCCGCCGCCGCGCAAGCCGCCCGGCTGGTCCGCAGAAGCCCCTGGCGCGGGAGGCGAGTCAGAAGCCGCAAGCCGGGCAAAGCGAGCATGATTCGCCGCGGAGCGCGAAGGGTCGAACCAGCCAGGAAATGGAAAAGGCCTTTGCGAGAACTTCCGGGGCAATAGAGCGCTTTAAAATAGAACTCCGGTATGCGTTTTAAGCACTGCTTTTGGTTCCGGGCGGAGTTTGGACTGCCGGTTTTCCTTTATTGTCATTGCAGATGGTACAACGAAATTAAATGCCGTCTTCAGCCTATATTGTAACTATAAAAATAACACAAACGTACATCCTTTACATTCTATATAACTGAAATTGAAAACCCGATATTGCACTACACCAGAGGTCTTTAAACTTGGCAGCTTTAAGACTTGTGGACTTCAATTCCCAGAATTCTTCAGCCAGCTTTGCTGGCTAAGGAATTCTGGAAGTTGAAGTCCACAAGTCTTAAAATTGCCAAGGTTGGATAGATGGCTGAGGAATTCTGGGAGTTGAAGTCCACAAGTCTTAAAGTGGCCAAGTTTGGAGACCCCTGTTCTAAGTAAACAAATAAGATTTTACATGGATCTCTTTTTTGTTGTTGTTTTTTGTTTGGTAAGGCAAGGTATAAATTGAGTAAATCCTGTTTGTTCTTCCAGAGAATTTCACTGCTTTCTGATGTATGTGTGTCCCAATTTAATTTGGGCATTTATTTTTTTATCTTAAGGATAACTTGAGAGGCTTCGGTCTTGAAAGGCTAGCACGGACACAACAGGTTTCGCTGTTTCAGGGCTCTTCTGAATAATTTAGGGTTATAAATTCAGAGGGGGGGAAACTTATTTAATACTTATATTTAAATACTCATTTATTAAATATTTATATTCAATACTTATATTTAATTCAGAGGGGGGAAACTAATAAAGATGTTCTGATTTCTGAGCAACCAGAAATATTTTTATATTTAGTTCATCAGTGTAAATTAGTGTAAATATCTGGTAAATTTTACTTAATTCTTCAGGTGTATTTTCAAGGAGAACCTGAGATCAGGTATGGGGGCCTGATCCAAGACTTCTTCACAATCATCAGCAGACAACTGTGTAATCCAGAAGCACAAGTATTTAGGCACTATGAAAAATCACACCGTATTTGGTTCTCTCTTGAGGTATGGACATGTATAAATGTACTGCATTTATTTATGCTTTCTGCTGTTAGTTATAAAAATAGGAATTACTCTGGAGGTAATTGATCTTTTTGACCATTGACTTTTCAAAAGAGGTTAGAAAATATGCTGTTGATATATTTCTCCTCTATTAATGGGGAAATGGTTAACATTAATAAGTGCTAAATTTGATCACCATCTGATGAAATAACAGTTTCAGGTTGTAACATGGATATTACATTAACCTGTATCTTTATTCTTGTATGAAAAGATTTTCCTACTAACAAACTATGAAGAAACAATATGGTAGAAATCGCACAAGTAGATTATGTACATGAACTATTCAGATATTGGTTTCCTTTACTACTTTTGCTTTCCTTTTTAGAATCAAGAATCTTGTGCTTTCCATTCTTTCCTAATACAGATAGTCCTTGATTTACAATACTTTGTTTAGCAACCATTCAAAATTACAACATCAATGAAAAAAGTGACTTATGATCATTTTTCACACTTATGACCATTGCAGCATCCCCATGGTCACTTGAACAAAATTTAAACACTTGGCAACTGACTCATATTTATGCCACTTGCAATGTCCAGAGGTCATGTGATCAAGTTTTTAAAACCTTCTGACAAGCAAAGTCAATGGGGAAGCCAGATTCACTTAACAACCACATTACTAAATTAATAACTTACTTAACAACTCACTTAACAACTTGACAAGAAAGGTTGCAAAATGGGGCAATATTCACTTAACAAATGTTTCGCGTTGCAACATAAATTTTGGGCTCAATTGTGATCATACGTCGAGGACTACCTGTACAGGAAGAAGTATAGCTTAATGGCAGATGACTTGTTCAGCATGCAACAGATCTCAGGTTCAACCCCTGTTGAAATATCAAACCAGAGGTGTCAAAATCGATTTCATTGAGGGCCACATCAGGATTGTGTTTGACCTCGGGTGGCCAACTGGATGTGACCAGTGTGGGCATGGCCAGCTCGATGTCCTATAGCAAGCGCATGGTCTTCCTGGGCTCTGTTTTCAGCTGCAACAGCCTCCTGCAGCCCTCTGCCAGTGAAAATGGAGCCCAAGAGACCGTAGGCTGCCCTCCCGAGCTCCATTTCATAGACGAAAGGACTCTCTTCGTTAAAGTTAGCAGGGCTGAGATAGAGGGAGCCATGATTAGAATGCTTCATCAGGTAATATTGCGCATTTAGCAGACACCCATTTTTATCCTGCACTTATTTGAGGAGTCCATATGCCTATAAGGATCCACATTGCTGGAGAAAACAAAGAATAGCCAGAGAAAAAATTGGCAAGCAGAGATGGAGCTGATGAAGTTGTAGAAAGGGGATGTAGGCAGGCAATCTTTTGCAGCTAAAGCTGAGTCATGGGAAATGAGTTTGAAATAGTATAGAAGTCTCAGAAATACAACATTTATTTTGTAAGTAGGCACTCATTCCTTTACAGTGTATTTTTCAGTACTTGCATACTGATTTTTCAAATTAGGTATCAACAGAGGAAGACGTATATTTTTTAATTGGGATCCTGTTTGGAATAGCGCTGCAAAATCTGAAGATTTTGGCTTTACCCTTCCCTCTTGGGTTGTTCAAGAAATTGGCAAATATGGAGCCAACACTGGAAGATTTAAAAGAACTCATTCCTACAGTTGGACGGTATGGCATAACGTTTTTCAGAACCATACGGTGATAATTGATATTGCAGATGAAGTACTCTTTTCTTTTTTTGTGATCCAAAATTGCTTGGATATACACAAGCTGATATTGGAAGATAAAGCAAAGTCTGTCCCGGTTGATAATTAAATGAAAGACATCAGATAATCCAGGTATTTGCTAGACTGGGACATTTAAAAGAAGAGTGAAGAAGGCAATGCCTAACTAGTACTTTATTGCTGCTAAGAAAAATCCAGGAATATAATCCCAGGAGTTGTTCTTGACATGAAGTCTCCTTTATTTTCTCCATTTAGGAACTGGATGTCAGTCTTAATTTAACTGAACGGAGACAACAACTAGGCTGAAGGCTTAAAAATATTATTAAGAATTTCTGTTAAAACTGACATGAGCATAAATAATCAAATTATTTCAATATCGGGGGAAGCAGTTTTTTTCACTTTGTTCTTTTCCCGTTTAGTAATCTTCAGGCTGTACTGGATGAATGCTATGATGACATCCTTGAAAACATGATGTTGGATTTCACGGTAGGACAATCTGGCTGGATTAGACCAACCTTTCTCTACTGCCACTTCTGAAAGCCTCAGAGGAAAAGATAACTCGAACTGACTGTTCTATAACACTGTATGCAGGGGTGGGCTGCTGGAGGTCGCAGGGGTTCAGGAGAATCTCTAGCTAAGATTCTGTGCACTCCTGGCTGGCCCCACCTGCCATGTCCAGGAGGCCCACGTGGCCCATTCTGGATGCGAGGTAAGTGCAGGGCACGCGCAGAGGCTCGGGGAGGGCGAAAAACATGCCTACTGGAAGTTTGAGAAGAAAGGGGCCTCCAGAGGGCCTCTGGAGCCTGGGGAGTCCGTTTTCGCCCTCCTGGAGGCTCAAGGAAAGGCTCCAGAGCCCAGGGAGGGCAAAAAGCCCCCATCCCCTGCCGTGGTGCAGGAGGCCGACTAGGCCACACCCACTATGGCCACGCCCACCTAGCAACCGGGCAGAGAACCCCTTGCTAAAATTTTTGAAGCCCACCCCTGACTGTATGCTCTGCAATGGTGAATATCTGTAGCTCAGGTGTAGGATGAGAGTGGAGGTTGGTTTCCTAATGTTTCATTACCAGGCTAAGTAACATCTTCAGTGGAATTTTGGGAATGTCAGTGTTGATGTTCTTCTGCTTATAAGGGCCTCTCAATGACCCTCACCTGATGTGACCTACCCATCACGACCTTCACCTAACATGACCCACACCTGACCCCTCAGAAGACCCATCATTTGACCCTCTGGACTCTTGACGTGACGCTCCTATCAAAAGACCTACTGACCACACGAAGCCCTCATAGGCAGAAGAACACTAATGCTGACATTCCCTAAATTCCGCTGAAGTTGTTACCTAGCCTGATAACAAAACGTTCAGAAACCAACCCACAAGCTCGGAGAATGAACCTCACTGTATGTTCTGCAGTTTCTAGTTATCTTGAAACTGCAGATAACTAGGTTGGGGAAAACTGCTACACTATAATGTAATTTCTTTGACTTCAAGTTCAAGTGTTGTTTGAGCTCAGCCAATTGTATTTCACCAAACCATGATTTAATGTAATTGTTTACTGAATTTATGCTAAATGTCTATGGAGATTCTCGGTCATCCAACTCAGGGTTGTCTCAAAGGTGCTTTTTTCAAAAGTCTACTGGACTATGTTTTTTCTTGACGAAGAAATGAAGATAAAGACAATTCGCTTCTCATCCAAGAAGCTTCATCAGTTCTGACAGGATAGTGGAGAAGATGGAAGGATTAGTTCTGACAGGATGTGGGGTGGGGAAATGGAAGGATCATATTTCTTTGCAGTAATTTGGTTGTTAACGCTCTCTGAGAGCGTTGAGGCCACGGGGATTTATCTGTGCCCTCAGAATCACCTGAATCAGAATACAAAGGGAGGTGGAACCTTCTTGGAACTCCTGAAAAGGCTACATTGTAGATAAGAGACAGGTGGTAACTTATCCCTTTCCTATGTTAAAAATGAGGCTGCTCCTTTTTAACAAAATGGCCTCTTCTGACTTCTCTTTCATACCGACGGTCCTCTCTATCCAGAAAGTGGATATTGCTGCCTTCAGAAAAGTGACCATTTATTTTTCAGATGCAGTGTACCCCTAAATCTTGTCCTGATGGGTTTGTTCTCCTATGTTGTGCCATGCACGTATGAAGTGGTTGTTTTGTTTCACCAATTTAGAGATCTGCACAGCTCACTGCATTGTATTGCGTATATCACCTTGCTCAGTTTGTATCTCGGTGTTTTATCCTTGGGGTGGACAATCTCTGCTAGCTTTTGTTTTCATAAGCACTAATTAACACGTAGCTGTGTTTATGTACTTAGATACAGGCACATCCAGTTTTGTTAAATCAGTACAACAGACATAAACAGCATAGCAGTAAAACAACATAAATTCTACAATTCACTATAAATGTTAATTCACAATGATATCCAGACCCAGATATCCAGACTGCATCAAAGAGGCAGGTGTGACACAGCAATCAACAACCCTCCCTTTTTAACATGAGTTGCATTTTTCATCACACAGTGATGGTCAATCAACTGATCGAGTTTGCTGTTTTGACATCATTGACCAACTCCCTGTTGATGCCCATGATGGAATTTGTAATAAATCATGACTGTCCAAATACGATATATTTGCATTTATGTACCTGTCTCACAAGGTCTGATACAAGTACATAATTCGTGGCCTGCGTTTGATAATACGTATATACTATTGTTTCCACAACCACACAGCCATGGTAATCAATTGCAGTTAGAAGCTAGCTTGCTGCCTTAAGAATGATTATCATTCGAGTGGACCCATTTTGGCCTGGAAGTTCCAGAATTGACATCCAAATACAACACGAGGTCCTTCCTCTTGTTATCACCTGCCTTTTCCAAAGTGTCTGACAATGATGTGAAATACCAGCCCTACTAATATGAGGGGAAATGTTCATTTCTATATTTCACCCATCTGCACATAATGCCTAACGTTCTGAAAATGAAGCAAAATCATCCATACTAATCTTTTATACCCTTATTGCTATGCAGGTAGTAGAAGAGTGTAACGGATCCATAATTGATGTTGACTTGAAAGAAAACGGTGCCAATATACCTGTTACTTTATACAACAGGCAAGTTTTCCCTTTTAATTACAATTACCTTTGGATAGAAGTATATATTTGAAAAAAAAAACTTGACAGTTTCTAATCCAGAATTTGCAACAGCATCCTGATGCAGAGGGGCTAAGAATAGTTGGATAACAGAAATTTCTTCCCTTTTCTACTATGTTACTTTTGGTTCCCCTTATGAATATTCTTCTCTTGCAAAGCTGGTTTTCCTAGTTCTTGAAGTATTTTCCACATTCCTGTCATTCTATCCAACATGGTGGCGCGTGCAGACGCAGCGGCTGGTTGCTCCTCAATTCTGAATTTGGCTTTTAAGCTCTAAGACTGACTTGTTAACAAAATGCGAAATGAATAAGGTCCTGAATCACCAGAAAGGAGAGACGAAATCAGATTGTTATTAAAATCGAAATGGAAATATATTTGAAGGAATCTATCTGAAGGAATATTATAACTGTCATC
>JANHFM010003286.1:105424-116658 GCA_032468115.1 Grayia smithii
CTCTTGTTGCATTTAGAAAAGCCTTCCTTCCTTCCTTCCTTCCTTCCTTCCTTCCTTCCTTCCTTCCTTCCTTCCGGTTGGGTTGAGAGCGAAAGACTGGTTCAAAGTTACCCAACTGGCTTTCATGGCTAAGATAGGACTTGAACTCACAATCTCCCACTTTCTTGCCTGGTGCCTTAACTGCTACACCAAACTGACTCTCAGGTATTAGGGCTTCCAGGTATTAGGGACCAATTGAGTTAACTTCTGCTTATAATTTATATAAATACTATAATTTATATAGTATTGTCTATTATATATTTTTCTTTTATGCCACCCATAAAAGAATTGGGTAACCTTATAAATCTTTTAAATTAAAAAAACAACATTAATACTAACACCATAACAACATCTGGATGAAATACAAGAGATCCTGAATAAAGAAGTATGAGTCAGGGTATATATGTGGATAACTTTGTTTCTGCCCTGTCGTTCTCAGATGGCAAATTGTGACAGTACGAAAGCAAAATGTTTCTTGAAGGATGTTAATTTAACATCAGAGGCTCATCAGCAAGACAAATTTAATTAGAGATTCTATAAATGCATTTTATATTACCTTAGCTTTGTAATAACCAGCTTATAACTTCATTATTGGGCAGGGTCAAAAATACAGTGGCAAGATTTTGGTAATAGACCTAAGGAAACAATTATGGTTTTCTTTGAGAAAAGAGGAAACAATTGTATAACTAGACATTTGCAAAAGTGACACTATTGTTGAAATTCTAGTCTATCTATTTATAAGAGTAGTGGAAAGAGAAGTTAATGGAAATAATAGCAATTTTAAAATTAAAATATGAATTCCATTTACTTTGATATTTTGTAAGTGCTTGAAATTCTGAACTATTTCTCATCATTGCTTTTAAAATTCTATTATTAAATTAACATAAAAATCTTACTGCAGTGTTAGATTTAAAACATACATGTTTCATTATAACAATTTTTTTAAATACCTACCTAGGAATAAAATTGGAGGTATATCTTATTTTATCTATTCTTAATTTAGATGAAATCTTGTTTAATAACTCTTTTAACACCTCTAAATAAATTACAGGTGATCCTCAACTCACAACCACAACTGAGCCCAAAATTTCCATTGTTAAGTAAGACAATTGTTAAGTGAGTTTTGCCCCATTTTACAATCTTTCTTGCTACAGTTGTTAAGTGAATTACTGCAGGTGTTAAGTTAGTAAAATAGTTGCTAAGTGAATATTGCTTCCTGTTTGACTTTGTCGGAAGGTTGCAAAAGGTGATCACATGACTCCAGAACACTGCAACCATCATAAACATGAATCAGTTGTCAAGCATTCAAATTTTGATCATGCGACCACAAGGATGCTGCAATGGTTATAAATATGAAAAATGCTTTTTTCAGTGCTGTTATAACTTTGAACTGTCAGTAAACAAATGGTTGTAAGTCAAAGACTACCTACATTTAAATTAATTTTCAACTATTTTATTATCTAATGGTTTTCAGATGTATGATGTGTAGCATTAACTAAAGACTAGACAGAAATATTTTCTTTAAAGTAAATAAATACTTACAGATGCCTCAATTTGAAAATATCAGACTAATGCAAAATAATATGGAAATTAAGTTTTAAAAACTTAATCATAGTACTTGTAATATAATAATATCTCTTCCATGTTTTTTAAGATTTGGAAGGGTTTGATTCCATAGTACCAGTTGCAGAGAAGCTCAGCCATCCAACTACTACAAGACCAAAAGCTACTGGTAGAAGACCTCCGTCACAGTCATTCACATCTGTAAGTAATGTCTGCAAATTTTAACTTCCTTTGTGGTGTTTTTAATTATTTTTTATTCATAATACAAATAATCCTCAGTTTACAAGGGTAATTTGGACCAGAATTGCTGTTGCTTAGCAACGCTTGCATACAGCATGACATCATGTGACTGAGCCACTTAGTAACTGCAGTTCTGGCATTTTTGGTTACTGTTGTTAAGTGAGGACCACATGAGTGGAGAACTCACATGACTGCAACATCTGTCTTCTTACCAGTTTTTCCAATGATTTTGTTTGTGGGAAGCCGCAGAGAATGTTGGAAATTACAATTAAATGACTGTGGCTTGTGATGTTGTAATTGTGAGCTAGGTGCTGAAGATCTGGATGAGCCAGCTGATCTTCGGGTTTCCGGCACTCCGGTGCATGTGAAGACCAGCTTTGAGATGTATAACAGATGAAAATTAATGTAATCCCTACAGGTAGTCCTTGGTTTATATGCATTCATTCAGTAACAGTATGAATTTGTGATGGTACTGAAAGAGGGGGATTTATGACCCACTGTAACCTTGTCGTCATGATTCTTATCCAGAACTTCAGTTGGTCTTCAGGTTTCTGGCACTTCGGCATACGCATGCGTGCCAGCCAGCTGGTCTTTTGGTTTCCGGCACTCCGGCGCACACACGCACATGCATGCACACAAACACACATTCCGGTTTGACCACTCGGTGCTGAAAAGGTTTGCCATTACTGGTATATTCAGACTACCTAGGATCAAATTCATAGCCTCCTGATTGTGAGACGAGAGGTCCACTTCTAGGCCACTGCACCACTCAATACAAGTCCATGAGATATCCAAACTTACATTTCACTTAAAACAATATCTTTAAGATCAAATGGTGATGACAGGAGATATTGGACTACAGGTAGTCCTCAACTTACAACAGTTGATTTAGTGATGGTTCAAAATTATAACGGCATTGAAAAAAGTGATTTATGACCGTGGTCACGTGATCAAAATTCAGATGCTTGGCAACTAGTTCGTTGCAGTGTCCTGCTGTCTCAGATCACATTTTGTGACCTTCTGACAACCAAAGCCAATGGGGTAGGCAGATTCATTTAGCAACCAAATTAGTAACTTAACAACTGCAGTGGTTCACTTAACAACTGTGGCAAGAAAGGTCATAAAATGGAACAAAACTCACTTTAATAACTGTTTCACTTAGCAACATAGATTTTGGGATCAATTGTGATCATAAATTGAGGATTACCTGTACTGGATGGGATTTATTTTCAGTACTTTGGTATTGAGCTGATGGGAACAATTCATAATTGGAAGGCCTACATCAGTATCTTACCATAGTCAATGTTAGTAAGCATACAGCTGATGGGAAATTATGTGCTGTGTGACTAATAGAGGATTATTTTTGTTTTCAGATTAATTACAATACTAAAATGTTATAGAGTAAGTGCATGTTTTGAATACTTGAAAGTAAAAAAAAAATATTCTTTTATTTCCAGTCTTCACTTTCTAGTCCTGACTTTTTTGATTCACCAAGTCCTGAAGATGAGAAAGAAGAACAAGTTTCCCTATCACATAAAGTAGTTGAGCCATTAAAGAAAGCAAAGACTGTTACAATTTCTCTTGTAAGTTACTTTAGTTACAGGTAACATTCAATAAGGGTGGTACCATTATGTTATTATTTTATAGAAAAAATTTGAAATGACAGCTGCCAGTTCTTTGGTGATGTTGGCCTTCATATGCATTAGGTTCTTCCCAAGAACCTAGGTTGTCTTTATATATTGTCATAGTATTTGTGCAGATCCAAGCACTCTGGCTTTTTGTAACTGACGGATGAAAATTTGGTCAACATGTGAATTTTCTAAGTGCCATCCAAGATTTTTTGGTATTGCACCCAGTGTCCACTGGGACTACCATGGCCGATTTATGCTGTGATTTTTCAATTTCAATTTTCAGATTTTGATACTTTGTGATCTTCTCCAAGTCTTTTTTTTCCCATTCTACTATTCTTCACTATTTCTACATCAACACTTTATTCTTTTCAATCACATTTACAGTATATCTGTTCTGTTACGAGACAAGACATGGTAAATCTTTATTTGGAAATCGCAAAATATTTTAACCTCCTGTTTTTACTACTTTTTCAACTACATGTTCCCACCAATTTTTCATTACTGGTACAGGATAGTTTTTACAGAAGTTCCAGTGAATCGTTTTAATGATTCTGTTATCTTTCTTTATAATCAGTTTGCTTGTAAGAGCTATGAGCTTGAGCTACTGTTTCTTCTGCTTCTTTGCACAATCTGCACTTTATCATTTGATGATTTTTTTTCAATTCTAACCTTGATTGTATTGATTTGAACAGCTTGCTCTTCTGCAACCAAAATCATGTCTTTGGTTTCTTTGATTAATGTTCCAATTATAAGCTATTGTCAAGTTTTATCTTTATCCATTTTCCCCTTGATTTTTTGTAAAAATTGACCATGTAATCCTTTTCCTTTCCAGCATCCTATCCATGTTTTGATTACATTATTACAATATTTAAAATATATTCCTGTACATTTACAAAGCTCCAATTTTTAACTTGCGCCAGTTGTTGACTGTCTTTTACCTAATCTGCCAATGCATGCTTTTCTTCTTCAACTACTAATTTTACTCAGAGTGAACCTCTGCCTTCATTTCTATGGGTATAGTGATAATCTATCAATATTTCTATGGGGAGGTAATGCATGGTGAAAGTCATCACCTTTCTTGTTTTTTGATCCAAACATACCAGTTCAGCTTGTGTCCAGTTAATAATTACAGTAGTATAACATATTACAGGCCTGTAAGGTGCTAGGATATTACTGTAGCTTTTCAACTTCAGATTCCAGAAATTCTTCCATCTCCCAAGTAAGATGAAGCAAAAATAAAGTCACATAAACATCTTGTCTGAATCAAATCCTACATCAACTTCATGCTTCTCCCATCCAGAATATAAGGAATCTTAATAAAACCATAATAACAGTAATATTTGCTATTCTTCCAACTCTGTTTCAACCATTTATGAAAGAGAAGATCCATTGTAGAACTGGATATCTTACCCTTAACCTTGGTAGGCAGTTTAAAAAGATTAATAGTATTGGCTATGGAGAAGTTGGCCTTTGGTTTTATTAAGATTCCTTATATCAAGTAGGGCTAATATTATTGACCAGTGACCATTGCCTGTTTTGTCTCATGTCCAGACCTTATTTTGGCTGAAAGGGGACTATTATCCATTTCATTTATATCATACTTTAAAAGATGAGGCTAAAGACAGAATGGTAATTGATTAATGTAGCTCAACACTGAAAAGGGATATTTAGGAGGGACTGCACTATTGCCTCTTCTTCAAGTAGACAAAACAAATTATATAGCAAGCAAAATTTTATCTCCCAAGATATTTGAAAACAGAAATTTTCTGCTCAGGTTGACATTGATTGTTGCTATTATATTGAATTCCTCTTGAATTAAATGACTATAGATTTCAATTTCATGCTTAGCTAACAGATGTTTCATTTCACGTTGCAGGGTTTTTTTTCTTAAAATCTGAGTTTCTGTGTTTTATACACATTACAATTTTCTGTAACTGTGGAATGATAGCTCTAGAGCATAGTAATGTAATAAGAATAGAAGGTACTCTTTATTCATCTTCAGATTCCTAAAAAATATGTTTAACATATAACATGGAGTTTACTGGAATTGAATCTTAGAATTTATTATTGTAAAGCATGTTATTCACCATTTTATAGTTTCTTCAATTATGATATTCATATAATTGTGGAATAGTTGTTCTAAAGCATGTCTGTGGTACAAAATAATTAGCTAAATTTGATAGCTTAAAAGAAAAACCCCAAGGTCATCCCTTGTTTTTCTACTATAGTGCAGAAAAAGGTTTATATTCTGTTTTCATATTCTCATATTCGCCCTTCTTTTTTGGCATTCTTTTGAGGCAGAAATAACAATTCAGAATGAAGTCTGCCTAACAACATTCTCATGGTTGATTGTCTGGCTCAAGATCATTCTTAGTTGTTGATAAAGGATACTTAAAAGATTTGAGAAAATTATTTTCTCTCTTTTATGATCATCAAATGTAGCTGAAACAAGACACAACTGGAAATGTATAGCTTGCTGATCCAAATATATGTTTCCAAATGTATTTGTTGTCTGTTTCACAGGTGTCTGATAATAAAGTGTCTTTGCCTACAAAGCCAGGAAGTTTAACAAGTGGAAGTGCTTTATCTTCATCCTTATCTTCTACGTCTATACTTCATCCAACTTCAGTAGGAACCACAGGTCACAGATCAAATTCCCCTTTGTTCAGTACTGAAGGAAAGCTAAAGACTGATCATTCAAGCCAAGGTGAAACAGCTTTGGAAGAACTAAGGTTACAAGTTAAAGAGCTACGCACTATCATTGAAACAATGAAAGACCAGCAGAAGTAAGTATTTCAATACTTTTTATTGTATTAATCAGGTAGTACAATATGGGTTTTTCTTGTTAATTCCATTAACTTCATCAATGAACTTGTTCAACTGTATCATTTTCACTTACATTAGATAAAAATGGAACTGCAGACAAATACTATAAATTTAAGGCTTTCAAAGCTGTATCCCACACCATAATTTTTCTGTCTGTTTATTACAGTTTTGTTATAACCTGTATTAAAGTATTTGATTTTATGCAGCATACAAAAAGAAAACCAAAAGCTGTATTTAATTAATGCAAAATAACCTATAAATAATATATAAAATATTAAAGGTAAAAAATAATCAAACAATTAAATAATGATTTAATCAATGTATCTCAGATGTTGTCATATCTCAACTTGCATCTATGGACAGAACAGAATGGTGAAGAACTTACATTATTAAATTATATCAAATTTGTATTAGGTGGCTCAGTGGCTAAGACACTGAGTTTGTTGATCAGAAAGGTCAGCAGTTCGGCGGTTTGAATCCCTAGTACAGGTCTCCTGCATGAGCAGGGGGTTGGACTAGATGACCTCCAAGGTCCTTTCCAACTCTGTTACTGTTAACTGTTATTTTTTCATTATTGTAACTACAAGTGCAGGGCTGTCAGAAAAAACTTTCTCCAGCCAGGGATCAACTAACTGTTTTACTTTGGAAAGTAAATTAAGCACTTCTCTCACCAATATTTTTATATACAGTATGTATTTAATTGTGATATTTTCAAATGTGCTGATATATATCTTGTACAAATTTTTTGCCATTTTTGGCTGCCTAACAACTTTTGCAGCATTTGTAAGTATGAATTAGTCTTAAAGTTTAAGGCTGAATTTAGATATTGTTGATGGACTTGAAAGAAAATGAAATGAAGTTTTTAAATATATATATAGAATTGTCCTAATTCCTATAAAATACTTAGAAATCAAAAAGTTGGTTAATATTCCTCTTTACTGTAATTAATGATACATGTACTCAAGAACCATGAATAGTTCAGAATGACTAAAGCAATGTTTGTATTTTTTTTTTTTACATTATCTTAAAGGGATTTAGTGCTTATCATCATGTCTGTTTGGGTTCATAATTAATTTAGCCCTTACTGAATATAGTAGTAAAAATTCTGCTAAGTTGTGATTTCTGCAGTAAATGCCAAGTAAAATCTGAAATTACATTAGAGAAGTTATATTTTAGAAAAAGAAGTTAGAATAATTTATAACTGTAATATAGTTTACATTATAACTTACATTGATACGTATTGTCAAAAATGCATGCCCCCTCCCCTTGAAAATATTGTCATTAAAATTTTGTGGTTTTTCCTAGAAAAGAAATTAAGCAATTGCTGTCTGAATTAGATGAAGAAAAAAAGATTCGGCTACGGTTACAGGTACTTGTATATGAATGAATACATGAATCAGCTTTATAACTGAATGGATTTTTAGTGAAACCTTGTATCGCATAGTCCAATAAGCTTTGTATAATATGAAACAAATTCTAATATATAGGAAAAAAGGAAATAAAACAAAAATATATTTGAAGTGTTTTTTCAATATTAACAAGTTCTACAATAGCCAAGAAAATATTATCTAAAAGCATTTTGAGAGGCTTAAAATCAGTAACATTTAAGTTGGTGTTTTATTCGGAGAAACCTTTCATCTTTGTATTATTTTCTAATCAATAGGGCTGTTTTCTGCAGAGGAAACATGTAGGTGTTTTCTGTATACTTTTCTGGACAGGCAAATAATAGCTTTATAGACAGTTTGTGTGGAAAACAGAGCATGGGCAAATATTTTTAAATTTTCTTTCAATAATCCCTTTCCAAACAGCTCCTTTGAACTAAAAGAGAAAAGAAAAATCTAACCATGTGTCAGATCTCCCCTTATAGTCTCTTTCCTAAAACTCTTTCAATATTTTCTTGATTTAAGACAAACTAAAATAAATGATTTCTCCTTGCGAGTTCCTGTTTTTGATAGTGTCAGTTTATACATATTGATTTTATTCCCTTTCTTAATAATTTGTCACATTAAATTGAAGGTGAAGAGTCAGCATATTGGACTGAACAGTGAATTAAGAGAATCTAAATGCTTGATAAAATAATTAGTTGGGTATAATTTATTCTGTTTCTTCTTTTTAGATGGAAATTAATGATATAAAGAAAGCTCTTCAATCAAAGTGAATTCTGGATGGATGTATTAATTCATAATGACAGAGACTTATGCCCCAAACAAAATAACTTTGTGCCAAATGATTAAAAGATCTGCCTATATTTCTTTGTTTGGACAATAAGCACAAGAATTGAATAGCACAACACAAATTCCAGTGAAGAATTTAAATTTCTATGTGATACACTTTCTTGAAATGGCACTGGTTGTGACTGAATTTTTTCGTATTGTGCTAAAATCTTCTCTGCTTCACGTTCACAGGCAAATTGAAAACTCAGGCAGTTTAGTTCATAGTGGTACTATTTTAATGATATTTTCCATAAGTAAATTGTTTATCAGTTTACAGGTTTCATGAGTTTGACTTTTTAAATTGTCTTTTGTCACAGATTCTTAAAATGTTTGTATTGCATATATCCAGAAATGAATGTGGATATTGGATGAGGGGGTTTGTTTCTCTTAAAGCAGCTTAATATGTGTTGTTTTAAATACAATTATTTATGCAATCTTATGTCCAAAAATTAACTACAAGGTGAATCTTAAATTTGTGTACAAAGAGTATATTTAAAAAAAAAAATCTGGTCTTTGCAATGATTTGTGCCTTCTTTTGCCAAACACAGATTGGAACTAGTTGTAGGCCAGATTTTAGAAATGTAGCTATCACAATGAGGCCTGTCTTATCCACTAGAGGTAGGTCTTTCAGCATATTAACTGCTTGCTCATCAAAATCTTCCATTTTGATCTGATTTGATTCAACTTAATGATGTAATAACCACAATGAGTTTGAGGCAGCTTTTTTAAAACTAGTATTGCATATTATGATTATTCTGAGAATTCACTTTGCTTACTGTCACTCAAATGTTAAACACCCACTTTTATCTCTAATTTTGCACATCTTGGGTGAGCAAAACATGCATCATCTAAGAGCAAACAAGGATAAAATAAAAATTAACAAAAGAAAATTATATTATTATAAGCAGAGAACTATGTGATATTAACCTCATTTAAACAATTGTAAGCCTGCAAATTTGGGGCAAATGGTTTCTATACTGGCATCTTACCAAATGACTTATGTCAAAGCAGTGTTTACATTTCTATACAGATAGTGAAGATTTCAGCTTTTAAAGGCAAAGGAATGTATATGTGTTTGCATAATATATGTGCGATCTCTGAAAAGTGCTTGTAACAAAATTATAGCTGGATTTCTTATTTTCATAGTACATTAATAGTGCAATCCTGTGCATGTGTATTGCAATGGGTTTTGTTCAATTCAGTAAAATATATTATCAGATAATGGTATGTAAGCCTGCAATCTGATTTCACAATCCTAGTACCCTTACTACAGAATAAACATTAAAAACAATAAGATTCACATGTAAATAAACATGCATAGGATTGCACTTGAGTGTTCTTGAATAGCTGAGATATGTGTCCTGCTGAAATATTCATCTTTGGTTATATAATAGAATTTTAGTATTTATCTTTTCACAGAACTATGAAGTTTACACGAAATATCACATGATGACTTTATCATATCAAATATAAACATTTAATATTTATCATTTAAATATCTACATTTAAGGTTGCTAACTTCTATTTATTATTGGCTAGGAGACTTAAAAGTATTGCCATGACATCCAAAAATGTCCAACAATTGTGTTTATTAATAGCTTCATATCAGGAAAGAACATTCAGGCTAGAGATTTAAAAATGCATCCAAATACTTGTATCAGTCATGTATATTTTCTTTTATTGACATTGATACAAGCAGACTAATCAAAAACATGTCACTGTGATATCTTTCAGGGTTTTAACATTACATTAGGATTTCTGTATTAAAATGACCAAATCATCTTGATTTTTACATTGAAGAATGAAAGTAAATCATGGAACTAATTTCTTTGTCCTCACAGCATTCATGTAATAAATCAATGTTAGCCCTTGTTATTTTTCAAAACAAACTTGATTTCTAGTCATAACCTAGGAGTGTAGGATATTGTGCTGCAACAAAGAGATCTAGGCAATGTTATAGTGTTATGATTTATAGACACTAGCTTAAACAATTAAAGTGGACAAAAGGCTGTAGGACCTTGAAATGCCCTAAGTCCATGGTCATGGCATTTCTTTATTGGCATGCCATTCTGAATGTTTATGTGGAAATAAGTGTTTTTACATGCAAATGCATGTGTACCAAGCTGTGGAAATTGGTGGGAAAGATTACTAAAAATACTGTGAGATGGAGAGCTGATGAGGCATTATTATTGCAGCAAAGAAACAGTTTTCTTTTGCATCAGATATTGCTGTCCTAATGAATATTTTAGGAGGAATATTTGTTTCTTTGTATGTCCATATCATTCTCCCTTGGATGTAGTAATCTCTGTATCATGGAATGTACTTGAGTGTAATTTCAACATGGCAGAAATTAAAAATATGAAATATGTTGGGCGTAATAATAATATATTTTAAAAAATAAATTTAAATAAAGTTTTTGTCCTTGTTCTGCATGTGAAGAGCAACCCCAACATTGCAACTCAAAACCCAAGCGCAGTCTATATATAACCAGGAAAAAGTTGCACTACTGGTGTAACTAAGATGCCAGTGTGAAATGGACCCTGATTGTCTGGAAGTGTCTCTTGCATGACAACAGTCAGCGAGCCTGAATCTAAGGCTGAACAGGCTCTGCCCCAGTTTTCCTATTAGACTTTTCTAATTCTCTTAGAGGTTTTCTAGCAATAAAATGTATAGCTACTAGCTTCAACATTGTGGGAATCCAACAGGAGGACAAATAGTGTTT
>JANHFM010003287.1:35948-46867 GCA_032468115.1 Grayia smithii
GACTGGCCGGAAGTTGTTAAGGGAGTCTGGATCCAGGGACGGCTTCTTGAGGAGGGGACGAACCACCGCCTCCTTTAGGGTGGCGGGGAAAGTCCCCTCTCTCAAAGAAGCATTGACAATGGCCTGGATCCAGGATCCAGTCAGATACTGGATCCAGTCCAGTATCTTAGATACCAGAAGAACAGAAACTGACTTATGGAAACAGGGGCAAACAATGGCTTAGATCCAGTTTACTAGTTTATCTGATTATACAACAGCCATTTGTTTGGATAGTCGGATAGTCGAGCTTTTTATTGGCTTTGTAAGTTTGAATGAAAGCAGAACAATTTTCCCCCTCTTGCTTTACCTTGACCATTGGCTCCTGGGATCAAGTGATGCATAACTTGCTCGCTTCCCCCTGCCCTTCATAGGCTCAGCATTCCATTCCTGGAGCCTGAAGGGAGCATTTATCTCTTCCCCCACCCCCGCTTCATTCCAGCTGCCTGTAATCATGGTTAGAGGAATTGGGGAAATTTCCAGCTAAAAACACTAATCTTTCCTTCTTGTTACAACTTCAGAGAGTTTTTAATAAAGCGAAATAATATGTCAAGATGGTTTTGATGTTTTTATGTGTACTTGGGGTTTATATGTAGTTTGTTTACAAAGCACCATCCTTTCACATCACTCCATATCAATTGGTGTGGTGTGGGTAGTATTTTTAAAAAAATTTCCTTTTTTGGCATGAAGTGGAGGAAAGAGAATTTCCACTACCCACGGGGAGCAGGGCACATCCTTTGATTGTAAGCCATAGCCATGATGCCTGATATGATGGTAGCACAACTAGTCTCAAGGGTATCAATTTGGAGAAAGGTGCTTTACAATATTTGATTGAATGAAAGAAAAATAAAAGATAAAGTTATTGGGATGCAAGTCTACTCAGATCTTTCTATTTTACACGTATAATATGAAAGCCCGAAATTTATTTTATTTTTAATATTTTGTATAGTAAGGAAACGCCAATAGCAGCTGGAGAGCTGCAGTGTAGCTGATAGGAAGTGATGATTTTGTATGGATTCTTCAGTAAAAGATTTTGGGAACTGAACTGGCAAAACAGATGATTACTGTGTGTGATGCCTTATTACCCCCCTTTCTGTTTACGAGTAGCTGTGCAAACATATTACCAAAGTCTTAGTAAAATTGTTGTTGGCTGCCGCTCACTTGGAAATTACACTATATTGGAAGGACTCTAAGGGATTATCTATTCGCACATGGATGTTCAGAGCATGGAAACTTGCAGTCATGGAAAAATTAACCACAAGCGGATGCTTCTAAAAGATCAGACAAATATAACTTCATAGACATTTGGTTTCCTTTTACATAATTTGCAAAAACAACTTCAGTGTTGTTCTGTCTACTCAGAGGGACTATGTTACCTTTTGAAGAGAGATTTGTTAAAAAGGAACTGAGGATCTTTCCCCAAATTCATCTAATCACAACATAAACATGACTTGACAGTATCTTCTGTTCTGCCTTTCCTATCTATCTATCTATCTATCTATCTATCTATCTATCTATCTATCTATCTATCTATATCAGACGCTATTAAAAAGATAAAAACTAGTAGAAACTAAAAATTGAAAGAAAAAATAAAAAATGCAGAAGAGAAAAGGGTAGAAAGAAAAATAGAAGAAATAAGAACATAGTAAAGAAAAAGAAAAAAATAAATAAAAATAAAAATGACTTCCCCATTCATCACAAGTATAAACAACTTTAGTAACCTATTACTTTTTCTTACAATACAACAATTGATCACTTCTTACCATATCCCATCTCTTATCTATAAAGAAATCTTTAAAGACTTCTTCCTAATCTCACCCAGTGCTATAAAACATAGTGATTCAAATGTTCCTAATAGCTGAAAAAACAGTTAACAAGCAATTTCCAAAACTGATTGGAAAAGGAAGTATGTGAAGCTAATATCCTTTTGAAGATGCCAACCATGGTTTTAGCAAGATGTTTATTCCCTTGTTTCCTAAGCCTTGTCTTGCAGTCTCTCTATGAGAAGCAACTGTATGGAGCATTTGTGGGTAATCTCAACCAGGGGTGAACCAGCAGGTTCTGACAGGTTCTAGAGAACCGGTAGCGGAAATTTTGAGCAGTTCAGAGAACTGGGAAATATCACCTCNNNGGAAAGATTGAGGGCAAAAGAAGAAGGGGACGACAGAGAATGAGGTGGCTGGATGGAGTCACAGAAGCAGTAGGCGTCAGCTTAAATGGACTCCAGAGGATGATAGAGGACAGGAAGGCCTGGAGGAATGGGGTCCATGGGGTTGCGATGGGTTGGAGACAATGGGTCGGAGATGACTTCGCAACTAACAACAAATAATTTGCTAGCAAATGAAAGATGGGTAAATTGGACTAACTCAATCCAAAGAAAAGACACTATGTCCTTTCAGCAGGTAGGCTGAATTAGGATTGGACCCAGGAAAAGACAGAAAAGTTTAGAAAATATTACTGACTTTGTGTTAGCTATTATTAATTAAGCTGCTTTATGAATTTCTTGCCAAGTTAATTGTTTGTCTTAAATAAAAAATGACTCAGAGAAAAAGAAAATGATCTGAATAAAGGTCACTTTTTTTTTCCTTTTTAAAGAGAAACTGTGGGACAGCAGATGTGGGATGTATCAACACCGAACAGATTTGGATATTCTCTTCCCTTCTCAACTTCCATGGTTTTTAATCATGCTTTCTATTCAGCTGCCCTTTGCTGATCTCCTGGGACAGTGGCCAAAACCTTGGCCTGAGATCATACAAGAAATATACATGTACCTCACCCACTGTCCTACCTCTGATCTCAGGAAGTGCTTAGTTGGCTTTGGGAAAGAGATGGAAATATAAACGTTTTTTAACTCCCAAAGCAGTAGAGTTGCCAATGCATGAAACATTTACCTTTTGGGTTCCCAAAGACTGAGAGCAAAAGAAAGAGAGAGGGGGAAAGAGAAGGAATCAAAGGGAGGTAGGAGATCTACATATTGATTTAAACCATCTGGAAAGCCTTCCTGAGGTTGCAAAAATACTTTCAATGAAATTTGAAAGAAGTTAATGGCACATATGCGTGTTTTCATGTTTTACTTTTTCCATCCTCCAGAAATACCTTTTCTAAACAGAATGAATGGTCAACTAAATAAGTCTAGAGTCCATAGTTCGATTTAAGTGTAAAGTGATACACACTGGGGAATTCTGTAATAATTTCACATATACTTTGTTGGGTTTGAACTTTCAGCAGCTAGGCATGGCTCTTGGGATCAGAGTGGATAGCAAAATTGCAACTTTTGGGGAAAAGGCACATTTCATGCTAGAGGTCGTTATAAAACAGACTGAAAATATACTTTCCAATATATATGTATAGTTCTGATTGTTACAGTGAAAAAGGATGTAATAGGGCAGGAAATGTCAGGCATAAGCAACCAGAATCACTTGTAGTTAGGTTCAAGTAGAAACTTTATTGTTGATTGCCTATGTCACAAGAATCTCATCACACAATCTGCTTTCCTTTGGGAAATGACAAATATAGACCTAAGAGTCTGATCTCAGATGTCTTTTCCCCCTGATCAGATTGTAACCTGAATGTCTCTTTACTCCTCATTGCAGGGGGCCCTCCCTTGTTTCACCACAGGAAACAATATATAATATTATTTGACTGCATTTCAGTTGGCAACTGGCTGACATTTACAACTGGTTGCAGCATTCCATAGAGATATAACTACGATTTGTAGCTTTTTTGCTGAATTCCAGCACTTTTTAATGTGGAAAAAAAAGCCTATTTGGGTGAATGGTTTCATATTTATAACCACATGATTCGCTTAATGACCACTTAATGGGATAGGTAGGATGGATCCTACCTGTTAAGAGCTTGGCATATGTTGTCTATGTTTAACTCTGATTTATCTGGGCTGCCATTTTGTTAATTCTTCATTGTTATTTCCCTTACTGTATTTTATTATTCGTTTTTGTAATGTGAACTACCCAAAACTGTTTTGGAATTGGGCAGTGTTATTATTGAATTAAATAAATACATTTAAAATATCAGCTTTGTATTTTGTAAATGTAATTTTTAACTGGCAGTATTTTTACTGGCATAAATTTGAATAGTCCAGATTATTAAAAATGCAACTGTCCTGTATACTATTATAAATATTACTTTAATATTTTATTTTGTACTTTAATTGCCTCGCCACACTGTGTCAAAAGGTCGAATATACATTTAAATAACAACAGCATTTTTCAAAGCCTGGCAGTTCTTCACCACAGACCCTATTTGAAGCATTAACTCTAAAACAGGAAAAATTAATAATATATAGTTTTTAAGCTTATACAGATGATTTCACACAGAACAGTTTATTTCAACAAACCCGGGATTAGCAAAGAAAAGCTTCCAAAATCAAAAACAGAAAAGCTTCCAAAATCAAAAATCCTGCTAGCAGGATTGATCTTCAGTATCTCTTTTTTTAAAAAAGGACTCTGATGAACAACATCTTGCCAATAAACTTGAGAGACTTAAGAATCTAGAGCTGGGATCATGGTAAATTCTCTTCTTCGGTTACATGGCCAGGACATTGATGACTCAGGTGGCTATTTGTAGCATTTCAGGATTCATAAAGAGTCATTAACTCAAGTCATTTCCGCACAGCCCCTGGCCTTACCTCTTTTATCACTTTGCAGTAACTTCATAGTATCAGAGAAGTATTCCCACTCCTGAGCTTATTTAAGACCCTTGGCTTGGCTTGGTTTGATTACCAAGGGGATTAAGCCAGAATCAGAACTGGACTTTCATATACTTAATCCATCCGCTCACCCCATTCTATGAATGAGACTGCAATGACCATCCTGCAATTCTGTTCTTCTACCACTCCACTAGTTTACCCTCTTACCCTGTTTTTTGAATACATGGGAGAGCCAATGCAATAGAAGACCTCTTTGTGTCCTGGAATCAATGCGACATCAACACCCAAAGTGGTTCAGAACCAAAACGGAAAAAGGGGAGATTGAAAGATCCAAATAGCCAAGGGAACATTAAGCTATCCATTTGTGTTAATTTATCTTTTATTGGTTGTAAAATGTTTCATCTTTTGAGAGCCATCAAGGTGTTTTGGGCACAACCTGCATTTGTATCTGGTCAAAATTCTCAGTATGGAACATGTGACACAATGATGCCACCCAAATCTCAGATCATGTCCTTCTAGATCCAAGAGCCTTCTATTTCTCAGCAGCACCCAGTCTTTCATTGAAACAAAACAACAGGTAGCAAAGTATAATTTTAAATCTGGTAGACCTAGTCTTTCTCCTTCCTTTGCAACTTGTAATACCTTATATTTAACTTATTTTTTTTTTTACCCAGCCACACAAATTTAGATATATTCTTCTACCATTGTTTAAATGGTACTCAATTGTCAAAACAGGTATTGTCTGAAACAAAAACAACATTTTAGGTAAAATATTCACCTTAATCACAAAAATTCTCCCCAACACTGACAATTGAATTTTCTCCCATCTTAACATATCTTTTATAACTTCATTCCATGTCTTAGCATAATTATTTTGAACTAGCATATTTGTCATAGTGATACCCAAGTATATTATCATCTTCTCAATCTTAAAACCCATTTTATTCATAAATTCTGTTTGTTCATGCATAGTGAACAAAATTTTATATTTTCTACAGAATAGAGTAACAGAGTTGGAAGGGACCTTGTCTCCAGGTCTTGGAAGCCTTCTATTCCAATCTTGGAGGTCTTCTAGTCTAATCCCTTTCTCAAGTAGGAGACACTATATCATTCCGGACAAATGGGAGTCCAATATCTTCTTAAAAATCTCCAGTGATAAGAGAATCTACAGCTTCTGCAGGCAAGCCATTCTACTGATTAATTATTCTCACTATCAGGAAATTTCTCTTTAGTTCTAGACTGGAACTCTCTTTGATATGTCCATTCCTTCTTGTCCTGCTCTCAGGTTCTTTGGACCTCCTCTTTTCTGTGACAGCCCCTCCAATATTGGAAAACTGCTATCATGTCACATCATTGTTAACATCTTTGTGGTCTGTTAATACAAATGGTTAACTTATCATAATATTAGAATTCTCTCAAGGAGAATATAAAATAAGATCATGAGAAGATCTAATAACAGAGAAACATATCTGTCAATAGTTTTCTTGTGTACAATTATGGAAAAGGTTTAATGTAGACATGGTTGTGAACACTATAAGACTGAATTTGAAATAAAACTGTGTACAAATGATGAAATCTAATTGCCAAAATGTTTACATTCTTACTGAAATTTGAAACAGAAAAACAAGTGAAAGTATATAATAAAATGGACTAAACATTTTGATTACAAATATACAAATGGAACAATAGGAGAATAGATATCCAAAAGGATTGAAGTTTACATTATGTTATGACCTTAAAGAGAATTTTTATAAAATGATGGTTTTGTTGGTATATGTTGCAGAGAAATTGTCTGGAAAGTATAAAGATACCTATGTTGGAAATCTGAACAATATGAAGGGACATTTTATCACGTTTGATGGATGTGTAAAAAGCTAAAAACTTTTGAATACACTAATTCAGAAAATCTTAAAGATCAACATACAATTGAAAGTTGAGGCTTTTTTGGATATTGATGGACAAACAGTTGGGGAAAAAGTCATGGAACTTTTGTTTTTATATATGATAACCGCAGTAAGATTACTATATTTGCAAAAGTGGAGAGATTCAGTACTTCTACAATGAGGAATGGTTGGTGAAGAAGCTAGAACTTGCAGAGATGGCAAAATTGACTTTCTTAATTAGGGAAAAGACAACTTGTAAGTTCATTGATTGCTGGAAACCCCTTATAGACTTTTTGTGTGAAATAAAAATGGATTTATGATGTAGATTCACAAAATATAATCTTGTAATCATAGAATAAAAGGTAATTTGTACTGGTATTTATAATTGTAAAGAAAATCAGAAGTCACTTCATTTTATCTCTTTTCATTCTTTCTTTTTGCGCTTTTGGCTTTTCTTTCCGCTCTTTTTTCCTTTCTTTTTCTTTTTTTCTTTTTTTATATTAATTCTTGTTAGTTTTTATCTTTGTCTCAAAACACTTAATAACAAGTAAATGAAAATAAAATTGAGCAGCATAAAAACAATTGCATGCGTGAATAAAGAAGTCCATGTAGCCATTGCTAAGTGTCTTATATTAGGGAAATGTAATAGGCATAGGAATAATCTGGAGAAACAGGAGGAAGAGCCAAAACCAAAGCGATAATCAGATAAATGAAATCTCAGCCTGGGGCAGAAATGTAATTTGAAGAAATGTCTCGAACATGATCTTCCCTAGTTCTTATGAAGATAAAAGAAGGAACCAGGAAACTGCATTCAGACATGCAAAATGCTGTTACTCTAACCTTATAATAAAAATAGTATTAACGTTTATAAACTGTTTCCTAGTCTGGTCTGTCTCAAGAGCTGACAGGAACGCGTGTGTTGTTGCTGTACAAACTTAGGAGTTGTTATTGAGATCTTGCTGAGTTTGGCTTATCTTACTTTTTTTACTAGGGTTATTTCTGGTCAGTATTTGGATGAGAGACAATCAGGAAAGCCCAATGCTGTAAGGTTGACTGGAAGCAATGAGAATCATTTGTACTGTTGCCAAGGTCTATAGTGGCTTACTGATTTCTGAGGTGGATATGGAGGACATAGGAAATGACCTTGAAGGAAAGAAAAAAGAACTGCTCCCAAGGCAATAGTAAGATACATGTAGCCTGAGTCTCTTTATAAAAGGGCCCAAAATGTAATGTAAGTAAATGTCTTGGTCAATCCCCTCTCTAGTTCATATGAAGGAGTAGGAAGCACATTTAGACTTGCAATATTCTCTTGCTATAGCTTTACAATAAGAGGAGTACTGGGAGCTTCATCACTGGAGGTTTTCAAGAAGAGACTGGACTGCCACCTGCCAGAAATGGTATAGGGTTGATGGATCAATGATCAGTCAGTGTCATGATGCAAAGATGTCTGACTGCCTTCGCAACGTTTTTTGCGTTTTACAAGCAGAAAGAAAGAGGCAGGAAAGAAAGAGACATACCAGCCTGTGTTTGTCTCACATCTTGGTGAGAACATGAGGTATCTTATCTCTTTTTTAGGAAGGAAAGTTCCCAGGCGGTGAGACTAGGGAGGAAAGTTTTAGGATGGTTGAAGAAAGGTGGTTTTCCACACATAACCCAGCCCCCCCTTCCTTTGATCCCACATAGGGTCTCCTGCCTGGGGGGCAGGGTTGGACTAGATGACCTACAACGTCCTTTCCAACTCTGTTAATCTGATCTACCCAACATTGGTTTCCTAGTCTGAGCTGCATTGAAGGAGTGACAACAAAGCAATTACATATTACTATCCAAAGAAGGATCTTCATAAGAACACTCAATCTGGAGTGTAAAACTAGGTGGCTGCATCACTGAATTCGCTATAAAACAAAGCTATCTTTGGATGCTTTCATGTATATGGTTTCATTGCTGAACACATGAAAAACTACAAATAGAGAAATATGCTGATAGCAACTGGTCTGCTTGGACTAGCAGTATTTTTATGGGTAATAGAATCAATGATTATAAAGCAAAGCCCACATATTCACAGAATAGCAAACTCTTTTTGTGTTCCAAACCCAGAGCTATAATTAGCATCCGGGTAAGTCATACTCAGCGGGTGAGGACCAAATAATCTTTTTAAAAAGACAGCATAAAAGAAAGAGAAGTTATCTCTGCATGTGCAATAAAGATTAATTATAAGGCATGTGCAGAGGACAAATCATTTGAAAATGTCTTTTTTTCTCTCTCTCTGTCAGCGGTTCAATGTTATTTACAAAGTTAAGAGCAAATTCCTAACAATACAAGCACAATATGATACGCTGCAACAGTATATCAGCAATGCAAAGGTTGCCTGTTCTGTCTTGGTAGTAGCTTCTTCAGGCCTATGGCTGGATTCCTGGGCAAGAACCTTTGCTACTCACTCCTTTTTAAGTTGCTGCCCACTCTAATTAGCTCTCCCCTGAAGTACTTCCCCGTCTCTTCCCTTTCCAGGCTGGCGCTACATTTACTACTGGAAGCAGCTGTCTGGATGCAACCCAGTAATTGAGGAGGAGGAAAGTGAAGATATTTCGACAGGCAGGTCATCTCTTCCCACCATAGTGCAATGACAGGAAAAGCTGCAACTGCTGAAAAATGTTCCTCCTACACAGCTATTAAAGGCACAAAAGATTTTTAATTGAGTCTTATACTGTGTTGGCCAACCCTAGCCAAAAAATAATAATAATAAAAATGCAACCCAAACTACAGAGTGTTGTCTCTTCCATCAGATCCTACTTTTCTCACAGTTCCAGCTGAGCCTCCAAGGATCAAATGGGAATGTAGATATAATAAGGGCTCACAAAGACATAGATAGGTACTGTAGATAGATACACCCACAGGTTGGATAATGTTGTGGCCAGAGGTTGCAAATGACAAATTTTTGATCTTCCTCCAGTTTTCTGTCAATCTGGGAATAGAAGTTACGCTGCAGTGAATACCATTGCCCAGAAAACTTGTGTGCGCTTGCTTGCACTTGAGTGGATGGCCTGTGTTCTCACTGGAAATTCCCAGTTCTTGTTGACCTGCCATAGCACCATGCTGAATGGGCAGGACAAAAGAGGCTACATGTAGTAATCCTCACAATCCTAGTAGCTTTGAAGCATCAGTAGTCTGGAAGCATGTGATGATGTTGAACCGCACAAAGTTGTTTTCATTCTCAAAGAGGAAGAAAAATCGTAGCCTGAAGGAACAGACAGGACAAAGTAATCAGTTTCAGGCAGGCAGCCAACCACTGATTGGTTGACAGTTCTACGTGCTCCACACTATTAGTCAAAAAGGGCTCATGGTGATTGGATGGATAGCAGTTTCTTGCATGTAAATGTTCGCATTCCCATAGCATCCTTATTTTCCAAAAAGTCTTGAAATGTAAGAAAAGTCTGCATTCAGAAGAAAGTAAGGATAGAAAGGCTGGTCATTTGGAAGTTCTGCTGGTCTTTAACAAGGATGTGAAGAAAAAGAGAAAAAGGAAAAGCAACTGGGATGGGCATTGTATTTAATTAAGTAATCAATCGGACCATTTATATGCTGCTTCCTTTCTTAATAGCTGAGCAGCCTACTTGAATACAATAAAAATATTTATTTAAAAAATGAAAGCACAAAAAACAACAATAACATTACAATACTAAAAAGCCTAGGCAAATAAAAATATTTTAAAGCCTTCCTCTAAAATGGACAGGGGTTTCCTAATTCCACAGGCAGATTATTCCATATTAAATCTACCATAGAAAACAACAGAATTTGCTGTCCCTGTTAGATGTAGCCTTAGACGAGTTGCCAAATCTCCCCTATCGAAGATCTGAACGTGCAGAACAGGCCATATGGAGCAGAGATTTCTGCAGGTAACTCTGGGTCCAAGTTATGAAAGGCTTTTACAAAATGAGATTCTTAAATTTGGAAAACAATGGGGACATTAAGGTTAATAGGTATAAAGGTGATTATATAAATAAATACATCAACACAGGTGATGTGACGTTTTCAAGAGGTAATATTCACCAACCATATTGTTATATTTTGGAGCAACCACAACCTTTGCCCTTCTTTGGATTTGAAATAAGCCTTGCATACAAATTATCTGTTTACAGTCTTCGCAATAACCGGAAATTCCAAAAATCAAGGATGTGGAACTTCTGGCCCACAAGCTGAATCCTTCTCTCTGAGTCTCCACTGGAATGCCACTGCTTTAAGATACAGGCAGTGTTTTCCTGATATGTACCGTATATTCCGGCGTATAAGATGACTTTTAAACCCATTAAAATCTTCAGATAAGTGGGGGGTCGTCTTAT
>JANHFM010003287.1:69589-90204 GCA_032468115.1 Grayia smithii
CAGGAATTCTGGGAGCTGAAGTCCACAAGTCATAAAAGGACCTTCGCTACCCATCCCTGTTTTAGGACTACAACTCCTGACCTTTAAAAATCGGGGCAATGCTTTGCTGCCCTTGATGGTTGCCTGGTTTTCTGCAGCTCAAACCTAGTTAGTCCTAGCATTATTAATTGACTCAGATGTGGACCTGTATTGTTCATACTTGTTTTTGTCTTCTGCTCCTCTAATCTATTTTGTTAACAGAAATTTTTCCACATCCGAATCCAGTTTTGGTCTACTGTATTCTCCTTGACAGAAAATACCTGAAAATCCAGAATTTTAGTAGGATATCAACCAGTGTTAGGTTGCTACCAGTTCGCCCTGGATCGGGCGAACTGGTAGCGGCGGTGGCGGCAGGAGGCTCTGCCCACCTCCCCGGATGCTTCTGTGCATGCACAGATGCGTGAGTGCCCACAAGCAAACCAGTGGTGATGGGTTTTGAAACCCACTATTGATATCAACCCAAATGACAGATAACCTAATTGATAGGAATTTGTTTAAGTCTGTTTACATGTACCATTTCTCAAACCCCTCACTATACTTGTCATCCAGGGGTGGGTGCCACTTACCTTTACTACTGGTTCGCAATGGGAACGCGCACGCACGCTAACTTCTGCACATGCACAGAAGCTTTTGCCTATGCACAGATCGCTCCATGATGACATTGGGGTGGGTGGGTGGAGCCTCCCGTCAGTTTTACTACTGGCTCTAAGAACCATACAGAACTGGAGCAACCCACTACTGTTGTCCTCCCAATTCAAAGCCATTTTTTTTTGTTTGTCATTGTTTATTGCGAGGGTGACTAATTGGTTGGTTGGTTATGTGAGCACTGCAGAAAACCTTAGTGCTATTGGGAGGTAGAAAGAAAAGAGTAGTGTATAATATTCAGGTGGAGTAACAGTCTTATATTTTTTAGTGTAGATGTGTTGGTGGAAGTGGAATCGGAGGAAGACTAAAATGTTGATGGTACAAGAGTAATTAGAATGGGAATAGATTGCAATATAAAAGTTGAAGTTGTGTTTACATTTTCTGATACAGAAACAGTATTAGCCTTGCACTATCATAAAAGTAGAGAAAATATTTTTCTTTAAAGAATGCATTCATTCTTGAACATATAATAACTTTATTTCACTGAATGTATTTATGTTGATAAGCCCTCAGCACTGGGGTAAATTTTCTACAATAACTCTGATCATTTTCTTCTTACATCTTGTGGCATCAACAACGTTCAATCTGTGCAATGTTAGCTTTGATCAGTCTATTAATGCTAGAGCCACCGTTAATTCTACAATCACCATAAGTGCTCTATATGCCTGTCTTCTCTAAATCAAGCAGCTGTAAGAAAACAACCTTGCTCAAACTTAGATTTCAATTTACTCAATTTCTAACTTTAAATTGCTTTCAGGGTTATCCACAGAAAGAGGTCTCCAAAGAAATCAACATGATAGCTGCACCTGCATAATTGATGCCACTATTTTACATGTACCTTGACACCTATCTCTCTCTCTTTCTTTCTCTCTCTCTCTCTTCACACACACACACACATTGCCCCAATTTGGTAATCTGATAGTATCACAGATAGTAAGCACAGAGCATTTTAATTTAGCTCAAAGATGTACAATATAGTACCTGTATATTAATACAAATATTTACAAATATTATATGTTTTCTCTCTTAAAATCTCCATGACTTCAAAATGGAAAATAAATCGGATGTTTATTTCATTCCTTTTCCTAACAGACCCCACAAATTCTCAGCATGATTATCTGAGTATTTCCTGACCTCTGCCTTTAAAGCAAAAAAAAAGATAAACTAAACATGTTTTGTACTTACTTGTTGGACTAGTAGTTGTTGTAGTAGTAGTGGCTGAAATGGGAGAAAAAAGAATAGTACATGAGTCCCTTTTAATGAAAGGATTGTGCTTTATGCTGCTAAATTTTGGACCTTTCCCCACATTCCTTTTATTACTTACTTGTAGTTGAAGCTGTTGTAGAAGGGGCTGAAATGGAGAAAAAAAATAGTAAATCTTGGTTGGTTCATTTTAGGAGTTTTAGAGACAATTGGCAAAGTTTCCACACTGAACATAGCTCAACATGACATTATCAACCAAATTTCTATACATGTTTATTATCCTCCAGGGCAATAAAAAGAATTATTAAGACTAAAAGCTTACTTGGGGTGGTAGTAGCAGTGGTAGTAGTAGTAGTGCTGGAAGTGGTTGTAGGAGTTGAACCGCATACATCATCCTGAACTTCCACTATGGTGCCATTTTGTGCGCATATTAGGTGCACACAATGTTCAGGTTTATGAGCAACGATATCTCCCACGTTATACTCTTTGTTATCATAAACACAACACTCTGTGGAAAAATATATTAACAAAGTTCAGACAGAAGGCATGAGAGCTGAACAGCTGTTTCCTTGCAATGCTAGCTTCACTTCAGAAGGCATGAGTTCAGAAAAGAAACTGTCACAGTTTGTTTGTTTGTTTTACAAGCCTGCCAGATTCTTAGGGGCTTTGATCCAAATTTTGGGCTTGGACAACCTAAAACTACGCCGCCTAAGGTCTGACCTAAGCGTAGTACACAAAATTATCTGCTACAACGTACTACTATCTGTCAATGACTACTTCAGCTTCAACTACAATAATACAAGAGCACACAATAGATACAAACTCAAAGTAAACCACTTCAAACTTGATTGCAGAAAATACGACTTCAGCAATAGAGTGGTCAATGCCTGGAATGCACTACCTGACTCTGTGGTTTCTTCCTCAAACCCCCAAAACTTTAACCTTAGACTGTCTACTGTTGACCTACCCCATTCCTAAGAGGTCCATGCACCAGCGTGCCTACCGTCCCAGTCCTAATATTCCTTTTTACTCTTTTCATGTATTCAAATTATGTTTATATTTTTACCTGTTATCTTATATTCACTTGACAAATAAATAAATAAATTTTAAATGAATCATGTTACTGCTGAGATCATATAAGGCTTAAATATGTTTGCAGCCATGTTTTTATTGAAAAAATGCTTTCATTTATACAGATTTGGAGAAAATATTTAAATTGTGGTTTTCTACTGAGTTAACTAGGATAGTTAGAAGCAACTGAAATACAAAATCGCAATTAAAAACACACATTAAGTTCATTAATGACAAAAAGCTAGACAAAATGAATGCCATAATTAAGACAATTTATTGTGTTTTCAAAATACATTAAATTGTATTGGCACCTCTCCGTCCCCTCTCTCTCTCATAAAATAGTAAATAAAATAGTTTATTTAAACCATTGTATAACAATTATTAACAAAAAATTAGAAATTCTAAAAGTAGACCTAAAATAGGAAAAGAAAACAATAGAGTAACAAATAATATATTATAGTTATTATTATTATAGTTAATAATAAGGAAGCCAACTAATGAATTCATCTGTCCCAGGGTGTCAAAGTATAATCATATCTTAGGGATAGCAATATTGTTTAATTGATGATAACTGTTAATGAAATTATTAGATTATTCAATTGAGGCACCACCTGATCCCAAAGTGACAAAAATCCAGTAAAATGATAAAGAGAAATAAGAACTGATGGCAAGTTTAGCTAAAACAACCACACCTCTAAAGAATCCAGCAGAGGGTTCTTTAGCCCAACCCAAGGTTTGTGAGAACAGTGAGATCTTTCTGAAGTGCCATTAGGAAGAAATCACACCTTAATCACCTTATTCCAGAAGACTAATCCTATCAAGCTACACCTCCTTGGTGATAGCACAGGAAATAGGTAGTCTCTCAGATAACTAGGCCTTGTGTATAAAACTACTTTATAAATCCTGAACACATCTTGAATTGTACCTAGAAGCAGACTGGTAATCACGGAAGCTCACAAAGCAAGGGTGTCATATGGGTAAATGGAGGCATGCCCATCGCTACCTCTGCTATTGTATTCTAGATCATTTGAAGTTTCTAAGTTGTCTTAAGACCAGCTCCATGTTTAGCTCCATGCATTTCACTAGGGTTGTGACTGTTTGAAGGGCCTCTTAATCTAGGAAAGGGTGTAACTGGTGCACCAGATGAAATTGTGCAAAGGCTTCCTGACCACAACTACCATTTACACTGAGAAGGAGTTGCACAGTATGAAAAAATCCCCATATTGCACAGCATTCTGGAATGGGGAAGTACAACCTCATCCAAGGTTAAAAGTGGAACACATCCTGTTTCATGTCTCACAGACAGTTGCTTGGTAAGAAAAACAATTTACTTGTGGTGGAACATATATCATCAAACAAGAGAAGAAGTTTAAATCAACAAAAATTCACCCCATAGCGCTACTATTCATTCTATATCTGATCTTTTTGTTTTCAATTTTCAACAGAAAGATTATAAATACACTCATCTAAATATTGGTCTCAGTTGCTCTTCCATTACTAAAAAAACATAGGATATTTCAATATACTATATTAGATTATTAATTACTCAATATTGTCAAAGTCACTGGCATCAAATTTGTCATTTGTTTAGACCAAATTGTTATTTTTGAATAACAATATGTTATCAACAGTTGTACTGTACTACTAAACTAAGCTTTTTTCATATTGCAGAAAAGTTTTGGATCAAATATTCAAACCTGAGAGATATTAGGTTTGAAGCTAGTTTGTGCATGTAAGACTATAGTCTTTATTTCTTTAGGTTTTTCTTCACAAATGATTCTTGCACATCGTTGATATAGAAACTTTACCAAACACTCTTGTCTTCTGATTTGTTTATATATTTATCAGTGCCATTTTTCAAGCAGTGTGTCTAGATATGGTTGAAAGAGCATGAGATTGCCATTCAGCATTCTTGTACTACATTCAACCCATTTATGACATATTTGGTTCCATAGTATGCTCGGTAACAGGCTTTGCAGTGAAAAGTTTGATACAACTGGGAACTTGATAGCTTATAGAATAACCAATATTTTCACACCTAAGCTTGAAGAAAAACTATTGCAAAATAAGTAGTGACAGAGACAAATTGTAGATGCTGTAATATAATCTCACAGTTTTGATGATCTTAAACCTCTAGAGCATCGTTTCATGTTTACAGTACAGTATTATCGCAATCCGTCAGAAGAATTAGAGCTTTCTAAGTTATCTTTCCCTATTGGTTACATGATATGGAAGCCATGAAGCTCAAATACCAAAAAAAAGTACTTAATATGAATGATAGCACACAGCTTTTCCCCCACCCTCAGCTATATTTGTAAATCTTGGAATGATAAATGGCAGATAAATTATAAGCGAGCAATAAGGTCATAGCAACTAAAAGCAGAGAGTTCAAAGAAAAGTCACAATTTCACAGAGTTCATGAAAAGGCCACCAACTTTTCATCAGTGCTACTTGATAAAAAATTAGAGAAGGTGAGTACTAAAAAGAAATAAGATTAAGGGAACAGAAGACTCATGGCCTATAGCCATGGTAAATATTAAGAACTGTTTCTGCTGGTTCTATTGCCACCACCCTGTTGCTACCTACAGAACAACTGATTGATACTCTAGGCAACCACTTTTTTAGTTCTGCTTTCAACCAACTCATTTGCTAAAAATTTAACAATCACAAGCCCATATAAGCCAGCTCCAGCATACCACTGACTATAGCTGATGAGCAAGCAGAATTCATATACTGTACAGAAAGGAAAGGACTAAAAACCATCCAGATGACTACTTTAGAATAAATATTGTTTCTGACTTCTTTATCAAATGCACACATTGGCAAGGAAACTTTTCAAAGCGTTATATTCACATTCAAACAAAAAAAATAATTCCCCCATATCAATGTAATAACCACAATGTTCTCTGTTACAGTTCCTTTCCTCTGGAACAGCATACTCCCTCTCACCAAGACATGGATAGTGCTCTCTCTCCCAGGGTTTCAAAAAGCAATTAAGATCTTTAGTCTTATGTCTGGGGTTAATGTGTTTGTTCAGTCCCTGGTTTGATTTAACTTGTTAATGTTTTATTATTTTTGTCCAAGCTTCCTGTAAAGTTGTATATTTTTAATTGTTT
This sequence comes from Grayia smithii, assembly GCA_032468115.1. Taxonomy (NCBI): domain Eukaryota; kingdom Metazoa; phylum Chordata; class Lepidosauria; order Squamata; family Grayiidae; genus Grayia; species Grayia smithii. The sequence continues at coordinate 75,664 of JANHFM010003287.1, forward strand.
CCCTGTTTTGTATTTGTATGTGTAAGCCACATAGAATCTATGAAAGCTGACATCTGTAATAAATTTATATAAATTAATAATAGGTGAGACATAATTTACAGAAACCCATACCAGATTATTCATCAACAAGGAGCTCCTGGATTAACTGGTGACAAATGGTTCAAGATTCAGGACTGTTGACAGGTCAGTAGCTGCAGGTCCACTGGAAGAAAAGTTGTTTACTTGTCACAAATATAGAAAGACCAATAGTGGTAGAGATATAATCCCAAAACATCTGGCACACCACTTGAATACCACAGCAATCAATTGTAAAAGGCAGTTTTACTTGGAACAGTAATATTATATTCTGTGACAATACATTTAACACCGTCAAATAACAACTGCTGTCTATCCACATGCTTGGGAAGGCTTCAATAGGTAGCTAAAATGCCAGAAATCTGATCTAAACATCTGACTATCTGTGTGGCCAACCATAATAATCTAACAAAAGTTTCATGCACACATACATTTTCCCTCGAGGGTATACGTATTGAAAGAAAACATGCAACAAGTACATGTAGTCCTCAAATTACTACCTCAATTGAGTCCAAAATTTCTGTAGCTAAGTAAGACATCTGTTAATTTTGACCCATTTCAAGTGAATCACTGTAGTTGTGAAGTTACTAACACAGTTGTTAAGTGAATCTGGCTTCTCTGTTAACTTTGCTTGTCAGAAGGTCACAGAAATTGGTCAAATGACTCCAGGATACTGCAAGCATCATAAATATAAACCAATTGCCAGGCATCTGAATTTTTATCATGCTACAACAGTTGTAAGTGCGGAAAACAGTCATAAGTCTTTTACAAATTAATTAGGAACATATGCAAACAATTTATCCTTAAAATTTATCTGAAGGGAAAGGTGTAGTTCACGTATAGTCCATCTTTGTAAACATTTTGAAACTTGTTGAGGTACATGTAGCACTTCTAGTTACATTTTAACTATTGTCAAAAGCACTGAAAAGAGACTCTTTTCTCATTTATCATCCAGAAAATTAAATTTAATGCTCAGGCAAAATTAATACGAGCTTTTAAAGCCTCTTTTCTTTCTTTGACTACAGTCATTCCTTTCTAATTTTGCCTTTTCAAACAAAACATATCATTGTCGTGACATATGTTAGCACCAGCACTCTCACTGGAATTCTCATGGCATTGTTTCAAATCTTGCTAAACTAGTTATAGTTATGCTTGTTGGTATAGTTACACCAACAAGCATCATCAATAATATAGGTCACTAGGAATACCATTTAGCAACAAATGAATAGTTTCAGATGCCATTGTGCGGCTGTGAATGTGTCATTCAATAATATGCTATTATGATATAGAATAATTTAATGGAAATTAAATGCCATTGCATAGAAACAATGGCTACTGTAGATACTATTTATTTCTAACAAGCTCCCTTTTAAATACACTATGTAACAATGTATCACTTTAGACCTTTAAGGGATGACAGTTAAATGATACTCCAGATGCCAGAAATCTGCCACTGCTTTTTTGGCAGACTCTCCAAAATTTAATGAAATTATATTTTTATTACCTAGAAATAGATTAGAAAATCTAAGGTGTTTACTTAAGCTCAACTAAATCCTTAATAATAATCCATTTACGACAAAAATATTTTAATAAATAAAACTAAAATATTAAGTATAGTTCATCAGTTTGAATTTATATTATAGGGATGGCATGCTTTTTGTCTCTCCCAAGATGAGTTTCAAACTGGATAAAAATATATTCATTTTAATTTGATTTATATTGATTTATACATCTGGACCACTATCAGAACCATTGTTTTACTTTTCTGTAAAATATACACTGCCATTGGCGCTCCTACTTAAACAAAAATTGGAAAAGTGATAATAGAAAAAGAGTGAACATAGGACTAATACAAGTACAACACATGCTAAAAAACAAACCTGATATAATTCAAGAATATTATTAGCAGTAATAATCGCTATACTGGAATTGCTTCTCTTATTTCTTGCTAATACAATAAAGAAATTATGGCTTTAGATAAAACATTTTAAAATAGTTCTAGAAATTCATATACTTATAATGTATATGAAAAAAAATCCTTGTCATTTAGACGTTCACATTAGAAAGTTTGCTACAAATAATGCTGAACCCCTTTTTGGTATAAGTTTTTAACTGACTTTCAAAGAGCACAAATGGTAAATCCACTTGGAAAGAATACATACCTTGGGAACACATGGATTAAACAACCACCTGAGGACCTCTGTCTATTTTTCTTTATGGGACAAATATATGCCCTCTTTCAGTTCTGTATGTCTATGTTCTCTGCTGACCTAATTTATCTGTAATAACTACCACAGTTTGACTGGAGTCCCTTCATCTGCTGTAAGAGAAGAATGGAAGTCAAAAATTAATGCACTCAACATTCCTCCTTGACAGATGACTTGTCAAGAGGCTAAAAGCTTTGAAAAGCTGTAGGTGAGGTAAAGCATTAGAATAGTCATCCTTTAGATTAAATTGAATTTCAGTTTCTAACTAATTACTTCAGACTCCAATAATAAAGTTAAATCTCTTTCAAACTGAAAGACCTAGCATTTTGCTTCAATCTCAAGCACATTGTATTAAGACAGGGAAGCAAAACAACAGGAAATAACCAGCCCATCAGCATTCAGACTAGACTTTGGATCAGAGACTGTCTAAGCAATCTTGATCAACAATTTATGTCTAGACAGATTTCAAAAACATCGATTTGTTTATGCTTTTTGAGTTTCTCAGCAGGTTCTGCTAGATTGATCATCAAATTCTTTTTGGGAGGTTAAGAATAGGGTCTTAAGATTCTTTATTTTTTAAAAAAACCAAAAAAAGAAAGTGAACTAGACAAATTTACAAGTCATAGGAAAAATTTAAGATTTTATAAACATATGCACACATGTAAATGTTTACAATGTTTATGAAGCTGAATTATATTTGCTAACTCAATACGAATGAGCCCATTCAGTGGGGAAAAAGTTACTGAATAATTTGTTCTGATCCAGCCACTTTCATGGACATAAACTTCCTAGATTAGGCAAGATTGTTCTATCGTGTACTGTCAAACCATATCCTTAAAATCAGTAATGCATCCATTTGTTTATTTTGACTGAAGTGGCATAGTCATTTTGTTCAGCCAGTGTCTAACCTTATTATGATTAATAGAGAACAAATTGAAACTGAAGTTGGACATGAAAAATAATTGAAAGAGAAGTATGGCTTGATCTTCTGAGTTTGCTGGTTCTTAAACACCAGCATATATCCTGACTTCTGGTGAGGATTCATAGCCAGCTATGAAGGGGTAGGGATGGCATTACTGTGGATATTTATTTATTTATTTAATAGTATTTATATGCCACCCATCTCCCGAGGGACTCGGGGCAGCTCACAGAAGTTAAAATATACAATACACATTTTTAAAATTAAAAAAAATCAGAATTAAAATAAATTAACACCCCTCATCATATCAGCCAGGATGTTGAAAACAGCAGAGTCTTTAGGTCACGGTGGAAGGAGCAGAGGTCAGGGGCAGTCCGGAGCTCAGTGGGTAACCCATTCCAGAGGGTCGGTGCGCTCACAGAAAACACTCTCCCCCTGGGGGCCGCCAGCCGATATTAACTGGCCGACGGCACCCTAAGAAGGCCCTCTGTGTGAGAACACACAGGACGATTGGAGATTGTTGCTGGCAGAAGGTGGTCCTGCAAGTACCCCGGTCCTAAGCCATGAAGTGCTTTAAAGTTAAGTACCAGCACCTTGAAGTGGTACTCATTGTCGTACTAAAATGCAGTGATATTGTTCACGATATCCTTGCACTAATTGTGATATTCACTGAGTGTCTCTGTTAAGCAGTGGAAACAAAGGAACTAAAATACCTTACCTATAAGGAAGTAGGGAAGTAATAACTAAGTTACTAACTAAATTCTGTCTGGACACGCCCTCAGAAAGGAATTTCAGGCACCAGTCAAACTGGACATATCCTACAAAGTTTTCAGCTTTGACCATAATTTTAATTGTCTACAAGGAGGCAGCTTCTTATATGTATCCTGTCATGTAGAAATAGAAAACTTTTTTCAAGCCAAAAGGCTTATGCTTAGGTTTCAAAATCAGTCAACACAAAAACATTGAACAGGACCAAGGAAAAAAAATTAATAAATAGCAATAAATAGCAATAAGTAATCATAGCTGCAATTAAATAAATCTGTATACTAATAAATTATAGTAATTACAGTGAAAAAAAACCCAATATTTAATTAACAATTGCTCTTGCTGGATTTAATCATTTTTACCTTCTGTCCAGTGGTCCCCAATCCCTGGGCCAAGGATCGGTCCTGGTCCATGGCCTGTTAGGAACTGAGCCACACAACTGGAGGTGAGTGGCAAGCAAACAAGCAAGTGAAACCAAAATCATTCCCCCACAGCCACCCCACTCCATGGAAAAATTATCTTCCACGAAACCTGGTGCCAGAATGGTTGAGACTGCTGCCTCAATAAAAATTCTGTGGTTACTTCTGGAGAGGCTTTGGGTACTGCAGAGTGGACTGCATCACTATAGTGCATTCTTAAGTTCAAACAAGTTTCTTCCTTAATGATATGCCATCAACTCAGTATTACCTGTAAGCAGCCGTATAATAGACCTTCTGCAGTATGAAGCTTCTTGCTTAGGTATTACAAATTGATACATCAGAAGAACTCTATGAAAAAAATTAATCATGGAGCCCTCCAGGTTACCATTTTTTGCGTGTGTCTTTAACATTTTCCTTGCAAAACTAAAGTTCACACTTAGAAACACTACACACTACAAAGCAAAAGTCCATATAATTTTTGAAAACTTACCTCCTCCTTTATTTTCACTACAACTTCTAGAATCACACTAGAGCAGTAAAAATAAGGGGTTTGAGAATATCTTCTCCCATTTTATAATCTACCTTTCAAAGGGTGAGAGTTATGACAGTTAGAGCACTTGAAAAAAAAAATCAATAAACATTAGGATATCTATTTCTGCACGGCTTTTCTCTGGAGAGGTCTCAAGATTTCCCTTTGTCACCTGTACATATTGCTCAAGCAGTCCCATCATTCATGCCTTGTCATTTTGAAAGACCTGCCTCCAGAACTAGATTGCCTGCCCAACTGTCAGTCCCATAATGACCAAGTTGCAGAAATCTAAGGTCACCCCTGTGACCTCACCCTCCCAATTTTATTGTCTACCTTACATTCAACCACTCCAAGGAAGTAAGGAAAGGGAGAGTAAGGAATGTGTCATCTTGTGGGCAGCACAACCATTCAGACTACAAATTAATCCAGAGAACGTGGTGAGTTAAAACACCATGTTTTATCTTTGGAACTTCATCTGACTGATGGGCATAAGAAAAAGGGAAAAAAACTGATGCAAGGAATTTAGAAAAAAGGAACTCACTAAAACTCAGAATTTAAAGATTGTCCCATCTGCTTTCCCCCACACCCCTTATCACTTCCTGCCTCCCATTATGGCAGATTTTGCCTCTTCTGCAGTTTATTTACACTATTCTACATCAGTTTGCTTTGATAATAATAACAGGGATTTTTTTTTCTGTTCAGAGTTATATTTTCTTCATAATAATCCATCAGGGGTCATTGGGTACAGAAGAATCCAAGGTGGGAATGACTAGAGCAATAAGAGGCCAGACCATTTCTGCCTGTCATCTTCTCTTCTTTTTTCATTTTCTCTCTATTTCCCCACACAGCAGATTATTTCCCTCTAGAGATGTGAACTCGGTGCAGTTTTTGAAAATAAATAAGAACTGAACTTTCCATTCGGGCAACAGGTTGCCCAAGTCTGACTTAGTCCACCTCCATATAATCATTCTTAAATATCAAGAACAGAATTTAAATGAACTGTAAATAATCCCAGATTATTTACTGGGATTATTATCTGTTGCTTAGATGGATATTCCTTGAAATAATTATTATAATAATCCCTAGTGAGGCAATACTTTGACATGGTTGTGGGACTTGTTTGAAGTCTGAAGAGGATGAGAACTGTGCTGAGGATGTTCAACTGTACTGGAAAGATCTCATCAGAGAAACCAGATGAAGAGTATCTCTCCCATAAAGACTGTGCTGAGATGTAATTTACAGAAACCTATATGAGACCAGTCATTGGCCAGGTCAACAAGGACTATGTTAGATGTTAGGAGTTCTTGCAATCTGGTGACAAGTGGACTCAGAACTGTTGGCTAAGCAACCAGGGCCAGAGCTGCAGTACTACTGAGAGAAAAGTTGTTCAACCATCAGAAATATACAAAGACTGAAAGCAAAGAAATAATCATTAGTTATCGCAAATCAAGTCCAAGCCTCAAAAGAATGTACCAGCTCTGGAAAGAAGAACATCCAGAATCAGAAAAAACAGAACAAAAGGAGCAGATCAATATCAGCTTATAATACACAAAAAAATGTAGAATTGGAAGAACTGCAAAGGTCTATCCCAGAGCAAATAAATTGAAGCCTTGCCAGATTTAATTCAGATAGTAGAAACAAACCAGGGGGAGTCGATAGTAGAGGAATCACTATCGAATTATTCTCATTCCCAAACCAGACAGTTTCCCCTCTACTTTCTCCTCAGAAAGAACAAATGAATGAATTGGTGGTATGAGCATAGTCATGTTTTGTTTTAAAAACTACAACAGAAGAACAAAGGACAAGTGAGACATTTGGCCAGAATGAAAGGTATTGCTATACAAGTCTTGTTCACATTAAGAAGCAAACTATAGAATTTCTTTTTGTCTCTCTCAGTCAACCCCAGAGCTGTTTCAAAGGAAATATATATGCAGAATTACATAATTATAGTTAGCAGTGCCAGCAATTGCATTTTACTTTCTAATCTATGTCTACTCTGAAGTCAGGCTTAAACTTTTTCTACTCTAACTGTACATACAATTGCAGCCTTGAGAATTAAATACATATTGTGACCTTTATTAAAATTAACTTGTATCATGTATTAATAAAAAATGTCTTTTCTTTACACCCTTTTAGCTTTCATAGCTTTCTTTGTCAGTTTTGATTATCCAGGGCCACACAGCAAGACTGATTTACCCAATCTACCTCCACAGTTTCAGAACTGCAACAGTTGGAACATGCACCCAGGGAAACATTCCCAAGGACTGGGAGGAAGATGCTCTGATGATTGCTGATCCTCCCACACATCCTCATTGCCTGCCTATGGCAACAAATTAGACCCTTGCATTTGTCAACCAGAAGCAAAAACTGCTCTGTAGCCATTTGATGACACGCTGCCCTTGCAAGAGAACTAACTGAGCAGAAATTGAATTCAGTTTGGCAAAGCGGGGAAATTATCAGTTGACACTTCTACAGCCATTTGTCTGATTAGTCAGCTGGCTAATATCCCTTAGAAACACCTCTCTGAAGAACTTGTCTATAATACACTATAAGGCATAAGAGGTAAAAATTACTCTTACAGCTCAGCACTGGCTAATCTGGAAAACAGCCAGTTTAGGTCAGCATATTTTAAGAATGCAAGCAAACTAGAAAGGATTCAGGAGGGAGCAACTAAAATGATACAGAGTTAGCAATACACATAAATGGCCAAAAGCAACTGTACTTTCAGCCTTTAGAGTGGGTCGGAAAGTTTAAGCAGGACAAAAAGAAGTACGAAAGAAATAGAATGGGGCAGACAAGATATCAGATTTCACTAGAAAGAAAATGTATATGAAATGCAACATTTGCATGATGCTTCTCAGCCATAACACTTCAAGGTTTATAGCAACTTTCCCCAATAAAGTACCAATAAAGAACTTTAGCTACATACTTTTCTGTTCCCTGCTTAAAAATCTCATATCTTCATTTCTCAAAAAGATAAATAGTGGTAGTATTCTGGGTGCAAGTGGACTTATGCTATGTCGCAATCCTTCTTTGGGTTAGGATTCTCAAATTGAGGGCTTATTCAAGAGGACAGAATATACTGCATACTTGTAAAAATATCCTGGTCTTTTGGAGACCAACCAATTACTATGTCCCTAAATACTTTCTCAATGAAGTGGCATTAAAGGAAAGAAAAAAATGTGGTTCTCTGTATCTGTAGGGGATAGATAAGCAAATACTGAATGGGCCACAGAGCTTGCCAAGAAGGGAGCCCCCAGGATAAAACAGCAGGACAGCATTTTGCCCATATATACAATCTGCTTTTTGACCTTTGAGGTCCAGTCAATGCCCTTCAGCTGCACTGTTCCTCATTCGGATGCAAAAATATCTGTGAAAAAAATGATTTAAAAAAAAACTGCCTGCAAAAATTTGCTCATTAGTCTCATTTGCTAACGCTATACCATATGGCCAATTCTTCCTCTCCAAACTGCCTTTTCATAATTTCTGGTGGGCTGCGCAGATCCTGAACCTTTGAATACTTCAACTGATTCTAATCAGATGTAACCTGGTAAATTTTGATTGTGATCAGATATAATTCTCCTAACAGATCAAAGTTTTTCAACATATGAATCAGATAGACTTTCAAAAGCTTCAGACTGCAACCTAAGATGATCTCTATTCTGATTAGAAGAAAAGCAGATACAGAAATACCTTTCTGAGGTCCAACTAGATATGATGGTGGCAGATTCTTAAATAAGAATAAGGTTACAACCAAAGAAACACTGGGGATTTCATATGGAAGGAAGATGGAGACACTGACTCCTTCCCTGACCCTTAATTTCCTTTTCTATTCAATGATAATTTCTCTCAGGCAGAATTTATCCATGATTAGTTCTGCCAAGAAAAAACAAAAAAGACAAAAGTTGCCTGAGTTAAATTTGGAAGAAGGGAAAGTGTGGCTTTCCTCTCACATTTTAAATTAAGTGTCAACTGGTCTGGCTTTCCCCATGATTTTTCCCAGTTCCCATTTTCTGTAATTTTTCATTATAATGATAGAGACAACTAGTAAATTTTTTAAAATCATGATTTTAATAAATTCAAGAGTAGCCAAATGCATTTCATGCCAAACCTACATTCCCCTTAATTATCCTGTTTGCTTCCCTGGCCATTCAAGGAGGGAAGAAGCTTTTCTCCTTCTTTTGCTGTGAAACAGAGTCATCACATTTTTAATACAAAATAATTCTGCCAGCTCTCCTTTTTCATACATTCCCAATTGGCAGACAGTCAAGCCAGCCCAGCCCAGCTGCATCCTGTTCTCCTTTTGTTCCTCCTGCAAGTTGAGGAGGTATTCGGTACAATGGAGGATTGGGAATTAAGAACATGCTGCCTTATTCCTGTAACATAGTTGACTCTCGGCTAAAGAGAATCAGCTGCTTATAATTCCCTTGTTAATTCCTTGCAGAGAAATGATATTTATATACAATGCCCCTAGGCTTAGTCTCAAGACCAAATAAGCCGCACTGGCTCAGATTTTAGTGGATGGACCTGATCCTGAAATTGTGGTAATAGTAATTCAGAGATTAATGGATGCTATTCTTTTCAATTTACACAATCTCCTCACTTGGAAAAATAGCACCTCAAGTAAAGAATTGTTATCCAATAATTTCTTGGGAATCATTCTTAAAATTACAGTTATATGATTCTCTATAACAAGAAACCTATTTGCCACTTCATTTAAACTAGGACTTTAGACATGTAGATGCTACTGATTTTGTTTCTCTTATATAGCTTCCACCAGCAGGCGGAATAGTTTCACAAACTTCCGAAACTAATAGTTAATAGTTTCACAAACTTTTGTTCCCTTTGGGAAATTTCCAGATTGGTTTCAGTTGGCAGCTGAATTTACTAGGGGTATGTCAGGAAACCATGATTTCTCATAGCTTTGATTTGATTCACCTTGTATTGTTTTTTATTGTATTGCTTTAATAAAGAAAGGGGAGGAAAGAACTACAAAGGAATTCAAATCACAGACACAAACAAAAGAAACAAGAAAGAAAACAAACATACACTGCTCAAAAAAATAAAGGGAACACTTAAACAACACAATGTAACCCCAAGGCAATCACACTTCTGTGAAATCAAACTGCCCACTTAGGTAGCAACACCGATTGACAATCAATTTCACATGCTGTTGTGCACATGGAAGAGACAACAGGTGGAAATTATAGGCAATGAGCAAGACGTCCCCAATAAAGGAGTGGTTCTGTAGGTGGTGACCACAGACCACTTCTCAGTTCCTATGCTTTCTGGCTAACGGTTTGGTCACTTTTGAATGCTGGCGGTGCTTTCACTCTAGTGGTAGCATGAGACCGAGTCTACAACCCACACAAGTGGCTCAGGTAGTGCAGCTCATCCAGGATGGCACATCAATGCGAGCTGTGGCAAGAAGGTTTGCCGTGTCTGTCAGCGTAGTGTCCAGAGCATGGAGGCGCTACCAGGAGACAGGCCAGTACACCAGGTGACATGGAGGAGGCCGTAGGAGGGCAACAACCCAGCATCAGGACTTTATTACCGTTTTCCACACTTATGACCAGGGGTGGGTTCCACTTACCTTTAGTATCGGTTCTAAGAACTGAACAGAACCAGAAGTAACCCACTACTGCTTATGACCCAACAGATCACGTGTTCAAAATTCAAATCCTTGGCAACTGGTTCATATTTATGACAGTTGGAATATCCCAGGGTGATCACCTGACTAGCAAAGTCAATAGGAAACCAGATTCACTCAAAATCATTTTACTAACTTAATAACAGTAATTAACAACTGGGGCAAGAAAGATTGTAAAATGGGCCAAAACTCATTGAACATCTGTCTCGCTTGGCAACAGAAATTTTGGGCTCAATTGTGGTCATAAGTAAAGGACTACCTATAATTTCTCATATAGTGATTAATACCAAACATACCACCCAAAACAAATTAATATTTTATTTATGTTGTTTTATTTTTCTCTCTCTTTCTCCAGTTTTATTAAAGGTAGAAAAATATATTGCTCTAGAGTCTACATATCATCATATTAATAAATTGACAAATATTAAACTGGTATTATATAAGTGTCCCCTCATTCATTTTCACTTCCAGTCCACATAAATTGGTACCCCACCCTTTTAAAATATTCTCTGCGATGCCCAAATATGAAACAAAATTCAGTTAGTCTCATTTTAAGATTGTAGAAACCATTCCTGATTTTTTAAAAGTTGCAATGGATTTCTTATGTAATATCCTAACTCTTTATTCCAAAGATTTTACAGTTACCTAACCTCCACTTAGTGATATTTTAATTATTAATTTTTAAAAGTGGTCTAGACATAGAATAATCCAAAATACATTCCAATCCTGAGAGTAATTTAGAAGTTTTAAAAACTGCTATTGCATCTGTTATCAGATGTTGAAATATTTTAGACAATCCAAATTCCTTATTTTAAATTTGTCTCACTGAAGCCTCTTCTGTTACCTCAAAGCATGGACCAGCAGTTCTATTAGCTGGAAGAGGCTTTCGGTCAGTGAGAAGCAATAGAAACACTTTTGCACATGTGCAATGAATACATAGAAACTTCTTTAGGACGTTGGAGTGCCAAAGGATGCGTTCAAGTGAGACAGAGTGCCATAATTCCATCACAATCTTTTTTTAAGGCCTACAAATTATGCACTGAGCGTGAAGAGAATGGAAACAGATCCTACTTTGTTCAAGCTCCTCCCCATCCCTTCCTGGCTCCAGGATACTTCTTTTCATTGTGGCTTATCAAGAATATCAGCAAGGAGGTAACAATGTCAGTCAAGATGGAGGTCATAGCAAGAAAATGGAAGCCCTGCCTGCCTGCCTATCTCCCTGCCTGCCTGCCTGCCTATTTCCCTGCCTGCCTATCTGCCTATCTGCCTATCTATTGCATCATACATTAAAAACAGGCCTTTGATTGTATAGTTGTGGCCATTATCTTGACTTTTTGGAGCCTTTCCCTGGAAATATCCTGCTTCTAAGATCCCTTGTGTGAAATTCATTTTTTCCTATGAAGGGAGGAAGAATGCAAAAGATGTGTCCTACACAAGCCACACATACTGCTCTTTGAAAAAAGAACAATAACCAATGGGTCTGCCTTATTTTACATAAAGTCTTTTGTTCTTCTAACTCAGAATTGAGTAGTGCGACTAACTGGCTCTCCTATCTAAACATGTAATAGTTATAATATCAAGTAAAAACAAAATTTGTCTTCTGTATCAGAATAGCATTTCCCATTGATGCAGATATTCATTAGATATTTTTATTTATGTCCAATTCTTCAGACATAGATCGAATAAAACAGACTTCAATTAAAAATGTGTAACCCCAAAAGAAACAATTAAGAAAAAAGAAACCATGAATATTGATATACTTCTTTATGTTACACAGTTCTCACATCAACTAAACCCTCATCTGGGCCTTGGCTATGCAGGTGGAAAGAAGGCGTTCCTGAGTAACTTCAGTCTTGTCCTACAATCCAAAATAGTTTTCTTCAATCAGATCTAAATGGATGCATTGCTGATTTGAAACCCTGGAATTATTTCTCTCATTATTTTGTTTGTCAGTAATTAATGAACACCCAGCATAATCATATGCACAAACTTCAGGCTAGCAATCCATCTGAATATTCCCTTGCTTCTCTTGTATCCTTGAACCTATGTCCATCATATGATACAGAAACTAAATTGGGACAGCTGATTGTAGATTTTTGGATTTGTGCAGACCTGGGATGCTTTTGAACATATGCAGATCACTTTTATTTTATCTCTTCACCGAACCACCATAGGTAGCTACCAAGCAAGAGACTCCCAGGAGTAAGCCACAGCATGTGATAACTGAATGATAAACTGAAGCACAAAGTAATCAGGTGCTGAACTGAGTGATCAATTATTTTCTACCTGCTCACTAATCAGTCTCCCTGGGACTAATATGCCAGATAATTAATCTTCCTTCAGTGGCTGCTTGCTTGCTTATTTATTTATTTAAATTTGTGCCATTTACAAGATTGCTCAGTATGTTTTCCTTCAAAAGTCACTGCCACTTCCAGGATATTCATTGCTACCTGCAGCAAAGTCCTGTACATAATCAATTAGCAACACGTATCAATTTGCTATTTTACATATCACTCTAAGCCATTATGGCCTATAAAACATGGTTTATGGCTTTGTGTGTTGTGATTCCAGCCAGTTGAGGAGCATTCAACAAAGAATTGTTCAAACAATTTATGAACTTGGTATTCTATCAGTCAGTCCCTTGCAATAGATTATAGTTAATTAAACCACATTTGTTTTTTGGTTCACATAATTTAAAACTATATTTCTGAATCCTTCACAATCCTGGTTGGTTTTCTCCATCCTAAATAGCTTAGTATCCGCCACAAAGCTGAGGTCAGTTCACTGCTTGCCTCAAATTAAGTTCATTGAACAGTAAGTTTAAACATGGATCCTTGAGTGACGACTTCTAATTTCTCTTTATTGAGAAAATTGCCTATTGACTCCTATTTTCTGCTTTATTTAGCCAGTTAGCAGTCCATAAGAGGATTCTTCTTATTCCATGACCACAAAGCTTATTCAAGAGCCTTTGATGAGAAACTTTGTTACAGGCTTTTTGAAAATTCAAGTACAGGTAGTCCTCAATTTATTACCACAATTAAGCCCAAAATTTCAATTCAAGGCAGTTGTTAAGTGATGTTTTGCCCCATTTTACGAACTTTTTGCCACAATTGTCCAGCTGCAACAGTTGTCAATGTGAAAATTGGTCATAAGTCCCTTTTTTCAGTGCTGTTGTAACTTTTAACAGCCACTAAAACAATGGTTGTAACTCAGGGACTACCTCTATACAATGTGAGGAGGTGCAACCCTTTACACAGTTCTGCTGACATTCTCAAAAAAACTCTAGCAAGTTTGTGAGGGAAGACTTGTGTGTGTTGAATCCACACTAATTTTCCTTCAAAGCACTTGTACTTTTATTTGTTTAGTTATTTTTTATTTGATTACTTGTTCCACCAGTTTGTCTGAAGCAGATATTAATCTACCCGACCTATACTTTCCCAGATCTACCCTGGGCTACTTTTTTAAACTCCACATTACATTGTTAGTTCTCACTCCTCTGATATTAAGCCTGCCCTCAGGGAGAAGTTACATATTTTTATGAGGACATCAGTAATTTAATCCCTTGAGTTCTAAAAGAAACCCAGATGCCATAGGAATCCTATGATTTGTTAATTGTGCAGCCTCTCAAATTATTCTAGAATATCCTCTTTCCTCAACTCAATTTACTTTAGTTGTTCCAATTCCTTTCTTTAAAAAGAACTTCAGTGCAACCTTAGGTATCTGTCTCTGCAATTTCCACATCCTCTTTGTGTGTTCCTTTCACACCTTTATTGATAATCTAGTGGCCCTGCTTCAATTCAAATTCTGTTTGAAACATATTTGAAATCTTCTTCTTCCTTCTCTTCATCTTCCTTTGTCATACAGTCCTCAATTTTTTTCCTGCATTCCTTATTAACTTACACTTTTTCTATCAGCAGTTTTTCTGCCAGTAACTATTGTTCAGAGAGTATGCCTATGTAAGATCCAGACTGCCTGAA